>JAOPHQ010000320.1:12500-40000 GCA_030340625.1 Merluccius polli | reverse complement strand
GGTGGTGTATCCCGCTTGTTCTCCATTGTTGTTGTTGTTGTTTATTTTTTGGGGGGTATTTATTTTTCTCTAACCCAGCGGTTCCGCCATGGGGGGGGGGGTTGCGGGGTTGAGTCCCTGCCGTGAGGCCGCGCGGCCTCTAGAGGAGCCGGTCCGCTACACGTGTGGACGGCGGGGCGGCGGCGCGGTGCTGCAATGCGTGTTGTAATGCAGGGGGGTCGGCCTCGCCCCGCCGGGGCCTGCCGGGCCTGCCGGGACCGGGCTTCTGGGGGGTCAACAGAGTCCGCAGACTCCGGGTTTCACGGAGTCACCACCTGCGCACAGTGCGGACCGCCGCGCGGTGTCCGCTCCGCGCATGCGCCGTCCGCAGCGAGAGGCTACGTAGCGCAGGGCCGCGAAACACCCCTTTAATACACTTCTATATCGCATAAGAAGAAACAATACCCTTTAATATAGAAACAATACCCTTTAATATATCATAAGAAGAAACGATACCCTTTAATATAGAAACAATACCCTTTAATATATCATAAGAAGAAACGATACGCTTTAATATAGCATCAGAAGAAACGATACCCTTTAATATAGCATCAGAAGAAACAATTACCCTTTAATATAGCAACAGAAGAAACAATACCCTTTAATATATCATAAGAAGAAACGATACCCTTTAATATAGCATCAGAAGAAACAATACCCTTTAATATAGCATCAGAATAAACAATACCCTTTAATATAGCATAAGAAGAAACAATACCCTTTAATATAGCATCAGGAGAAACAATACCCTTTAATATATCATAAGAAGAAACAATACCCTTTAATATAGCATCAGAAGAAACAATACCCTTTAATATATCATAAGAAGAAACAATACCCTTTAATATAGCATCAGAAGAAACAATACCCTTTAATATGGCATAAGGATGAGGCATCCTGGCAGGACACTTTGGACCGGATCAAACGATGTTTGTTGCACAATTTCAGATTTATGTAGGATCGGTATTTGATTCCATTTGACACACACACACACACACACACACACACACACACACACACACACACACACACACACACACACACACACACACACACACACGTACATTGAGAGCTGTGTAGCAGACAATCTTAATGAAATGAATTAATTGATAAGCTGATCAAGTGTGATGACAAATAATCATTCATTGATTGCTAACAAAGCTGATGTAATCTTTGTCACCAGTAGCCCACTACTCATAATTACCATACCAAATAATCTTATCTGAACATCCCCCTGTCATCTTAACTGTGAATGTACATGTAAGCCAGATCCAAATCAGAAACTGGAGAAACTGGTCTTCTATAGCCAGTTTTTCTTAATTTTAGCGTAGTGTAGCTCCATCGCTCTGAGATTTCATAGTCATGACTCCGCCCCCTGTTGCTGGGATAGTTGGAAATGACTCACCATCGCTAGTCGGCTGTATGAATGTGACTGTACCTATAGCTGGATTTACATGGCTGCCTCATTTACACTTCCACGTCACGCTAACGTGAACGTGCCTGTATTTATACTTCGTCACGCTAACGTTACCACAAGGGGGCAGTATAGCGTCTGTATTTATACTTCGTCACGCTAACGTTACCACAAGGGGGCAGTATAGCGTCTGTATTTATACTTCGTCACGCTAACGTTACCACAAGGGGGCAGTATAGCGTCTGTATTTATACTTCGTCACGCTAACGTTACCACAAGGGGGCAGTATAGCGTCTGTATTTATACTTCGTCACGCTAACGTTACCACAAGGGGGCAGTATAGCGTCTGTATTTATACTTCGTCACGCTAACGTTACCACAAGGGGGCAGTATAGCGTCTGTATTTATACTTCCACATTATAGCGTTTCCAGCCCCAAATGTACAAGAACCCACAAGCAAATCCAGAAATAGTATAGTGAGACCGAAAAAGCAAAATATTCATGTGATAAAGATGTTGCCAATTCTGCTGAATGTGTGTGTGTGTGTGCCTGCGTGCGTGTGTCCGCCTCCGTGTCTGGCAGACCTCGCAGGGATGCGCCCGGTGGCGCGCGTAAGAAGGAGCTGCCGTCGGACCCTCCCTACACGGCCTATGTAGGAAACCTCCCCTTTAAGACGGTCCAGGGAGACATCGACAACATCTTTAAGGATCTCAGTGTTCGCAGCGTCCGCCTGGTCAGAGATAAAGAGACGGACAAGTTTAAAGGTGCACACGCAAATACACACTTATTACACACCAATAGTCTTTATACACAAACACACACACACTTTATACACAAACCCTTTTTATGTCGTGTACACACACTTATACACAAACACAGACCTCATACACAAACACACTTCATACACCTGCTGTGTGTGTGTGTGTGTGTGTTGCAGGTTTCTGTTATGTGGAGTTTGAGGACTTGGAGTCCCTGAAGGAAGCCCTGACGTATGACGGAGCGGTGAGTGTGGGAGCGCTACACGTCTCTATGTAAAGTATATATGCTGCCCTCTCTGACCTTTTACCTTTGACCCCTGCAGCTGCTGGAGGACCGGTCGCTGAGGGTGGACATCGCCGAGGGCCGGAAGCAGGAGAGAGGAGCCGGCGGCTTCGGCTTTAGGAAAGATGACAGAGGTAACCAGCTAGCTAGCTAGCTTGCTAACTAGCGGCTAGCAGCCTCTAACTAGCAGTCTCTAATTAGCGGCTAGCAGCCTCTAACTAGCAGCTTGCAGTCTCTAACTAGCAGCTAGTAGCCGCTAACTAGCAGTCTCTAATTAGCGGCTAGCAGCCTCTAATTGGCGCCTAGTAGCCTCCAGCTAGCGGCTAGCAGCCTCTTACTAGGGGCTAGCAGCCTCCAGCTAACAGCCTCCAGCTAACAGCCTCTAACCAGCTCTATTAGCCGCAGAGAGCATCCTCTTAGCTAGCGGCCTCCAACTAGCAGCCTACAGTTAACCCTTGTTTTTCTTCTCCAGAGTGACCATCCGATCAGTAATGGCTACTGTGTAATCTAACGCCACACTTTCATCTTCATCTCATCTTCACTCCACCTTCCTCTCAGCTCCCTTAGTCTCCATAAGTTATTTTTGGCGAGCCGTGTGGCGCTAACCACTGTCAGCTGAAGTCCTCCGTAATGTACAGTAGCACTGCGCTGTAGAAACTACAATCACAGGTGTTTAGCAGTGGAAACAGCATCTTGGTGGTATGGTGCTGTACGATGTAGTGGAAGAATGCCTCAGCCTCAGCTCTCCTAACGTAACCTCAGCTCTCCTAACTTAACCTCAGCTCTCCTAACTTAACCTCAGCTCTCCTAACTTAACCTCAGCTCTCCTAACTTAACCTCAGCTCTCCTAACTTAACCTCAGCTCTCCTAACTTAACCTCAGCTCTCCTAACTTAACCTCAGCTCTCCTAACTTTACCTCAGCTCTCCTAACTTAACCTCAGCTCTCCTAACTTAACCTCAGCTCTCCTAACTTAACCTCAGCTCTCCTAACCGTACCTCAGCTCTCTTCTTGGATCCTCTTCCTTTAACCTTTTATAAGGTGCTTGTAATTTTATTTTTTTCGACTTTCCCCTCCTTCTTGCCCCACTCCTACGTTTGTCCTCCTCCTCCTCCTCCTGTCTTTTTCTCTCCTCCTCTTCACCCCCCTGTTGAGTTTAACTAAGGCTGTTCCCTGCAGGAAGACCAGGGGGAGGAGGAGGTCCACGAGGACCACCAAGAGGAGGCCATGACGAGTCCTACGAGAACTCAGGAGGAGGTGCGATTAGGGCTGCTGGCTTGCGGCCACTCAAAACGCAGCGATGTAGACGCTTTCCGTCGATGTGTTGAGGCTGTGCTGTCGTGCTGCTGGTCCTACGGTGTGGTCTGGTGTTTATTAGGGTCGTTAATTATTAGTCACTAATGGTGATGAATGAGTTGAGTTTGAGGCTAGCAGAGTGGTGGTCCTCGTCTGGAGCGAGGTACAGAAGGAAGGTCCACACTGTCCTGCAGCCTAGTACTAATACCCCCCCCTCCCATCACCCCCTCACCCCCCTCATCCTCACCCCATGACATCCTCCTACAGGAACAAGCCACGGTTTTCAGTGAACAACGTTCAGAAAGATAAGTGTGTGTGTGTGTGTGTGTGTGTGTGTGTGTGTGTGTGTGTGTGTGTGTGTGTGTGTGTGTGTGTGTGTGTGTGTGTGTGTGTGTGTGTGTGTGTGTGTGTGTGTGTGTGTGTGTGTGTGCGTGCGTGTAGGCTTCAGAGACGATGACTTCATGGGTGATCGTGGTCGAGTACCCGGTCGTCCTGGTGAACGGAGGTCGGCAGCACCAGGAGGAGGAGGAGGAGGCGGAGGGATGGGTCGCTTTAGAGACGGCCCTCCTAGAGGAGGTCCCCCAGAGGACTTTAGAGAACCTTCAGACGGTGAGACACACACATACACACACACACAGCTTTCATGTAGAGGCCTCGTCTGTGTATTAGTTGTGCGTGCCAAGTGCCTGGCTGCAGAGTGTCTAGTAGGGCTGCGACTAATGATTATTGTCATAGTTGATTAATCAATTTTTTTCTTTCTATAGTCTATAAAATGTCATAGGTAATAGCAAATGCCATCACAAGTTGCCAGAGTCCAAAGTGTTTTAGAGTCTTAGATTTGCTTCATCTGACAAGCAGCCAACAAAAACTAAAGTGTTAATTTTATAATGATCCGTGAACCAAACATTTTAATGTCTGAAGCATCAAGCAGCACATGTTTGGTATTTGTACTTGATGACCTAATCGATTATAAAAAAAAAAATTGGATTCGATACATTTTGTCGATCGACTAAGCAGTTAATCGACTTCTAGTTGCAGCCCTAGTGTGTAGTGTTGTGTAGTTAACATGCGTGTTGTGTGTTCTCCACAGAGGAGCGTGCCCAGAGGCCCCGCTTGCAGCTGAAGCCTCGCACGGTGGCTGGGCCCCTGAACCAGGTGGCCAACCCCAACTCGGCCATCTTCGGTGGGGCCAAGCCCAGAGAGGAGGTAACCCCCCAAGAGGAGACTTAGAGAGAGACTGACGGGCTGGGGGAGAGGGGGAGGGGGCCTGTGTGTTACCATGGCTACCAGGACCTTCTGTCAACCATGAAGCCACCCTCTTCTCCTCCTCAGCTAAATATTTACACACACACACACACACACACACACACTCTCACCTTCACTTTTCCAACAAACAACAGCTTCTGAATGCATGCCCACAGCTTCCTGTGTGATCTGGTGTCTGTTGGTACGGTAGGTCTACCCTACGCCCCCTACAGTCAGACCTACTGTAGGTCAACCCTACGCCCCCTACAGTCAGACCTATAGTAGGTCTACCCTAATACCCCTACAGTCAGACCTATAGTAGGTCTACCCTACGCCCCCTACAGTCAGACCTACTGTAGGTCAACCCTACGTCCCCTACAGTCAGACCTATAGTAGGTCTACCCTAATACCCCTACAGTCAGACCTACTGTAGGTCAACCCTACGTCCCCTACAGTCAGACCTATAGTAGGTCTACCCTAATACCCCTACAGTCAGACCTACTGTAGGTCTACCCTACGCCCCCTACAGTCAGACCTACTGTAGGTCTACCCTACGACCCCTACAGTCAGACCTACTGTAGGTCTACCCTACGACCCCTACAGTCAGACCTACTGTAGGTCTACCCTACGCCCCCTACAGTCAGACCTACTGTAGGTCTACCCTACGACCCCTACAGTCAGACCTATAGTAGGTCTACCCTACGTCCCCTACAGTCAGACCTATAGTAGGTCTACCCTATAACCCCTACAGTCAGACCTACTGTAGGTCTACCCTACGCCCCCTACAGTCAGACCTATAGTAGGTCTACCCTATAACCCCTACAGTCAGACCTACTGTAGGTCTACCCTACGACCCCTACAGGTCAGATCTACTGTAGGTCTGAATGTAGGTGTCGTAGGGTAGGTCTAACTGTAGGACTACCCGACGCCCCTGCAGTGCAACAGGGCTGTATGGGGCGTGATCGGCTACGACCCCAAGCTGTCTGACCCCTCCCGCCTTTAGTTGATGCTCTCTCCTAAAAGCTGTGAAAGAAAGTACACACAACTGGTCACTAAGGGGGACAGGATAGTGGTTAGGCAGACTATCCTACACTAGTTCGATCCCCAAATGTCCCCAGTCTACCGGTAGGCGTCCTAGAGCAAGACCCCTAACCCCTACCTGCTCCTTAATGACATGGATCTGAACTCACTATTGCCAGATATACTTGCTTCTAACTCCGCGTTGGCATGCTCATGATGGCTGCCTTGCGTATCCTGCATCCGTTTGGAGCGTTTGTTGTGCACGTCGGAAATTAACGCTACGCATCGGCAAGATTCAATACGCACATGAACTGTAGGGGCAGTATGGGGATGTGACGAGGTCTGTAGGCACGTCAGCAGCGACTACGAGGAACGTTTTGAAGACAGGCTAATAGACCAAGTCTGCAATGACCCACATCTGTAGGATGTGTCACTGCTGCTGCACAGTGACGGGTATGCTCGTCAAAATAGCTGGCGACAGATCAGTACCATTTACAAATCAACCAGACAGTAACCTCAATGTCTCCATGTGATTATTGTTTACATGGTGATCAGATCTATTCGGTCTGTGTTCTCTAGTGGAGTCCTCCAATAACAAAGTACAACAAGAATGCAAATAACTCTGATCAGGACGCAGCCGGTTGGCTACGCGAGCGCGTGAATAAAATGCAAGTATATCTCTGGCCATAGTGTCTTTGGATAACGGCGTCTGCTAAATGGCTAAGTAGTAGTACCTGTTATATTACTGTAGTATAATGGGTGTACCTGTTATACTACAGTAGTGTAATCAGATGTGGGTTAGTTAACCTGTTATACTACAGTAGTGTAATCAGATGTGGGTTAGTTAACCTGTTATGCTACAGTAGTACAATCAGATGTGGGTTAGTTAACCTGTTAAACTACAGTAGTACAATCAGATGTGGGTTAGCTGGCAGCTTTTAGGGGAGGGTTGAGTTTCCCGGTCATGACTTGGTGTCTCTGTGATTGGTGTGCTGCTCTGGCTCCTCCCAGGCCAGGTGTTCTCCTGTTGTGATTGGTGTGCTGCTCTGGCTCCTCCCAGGGCCAGGTCTTCTCCTGGGTGCATGACAAGCATTATGTGCTGAATAATCAACCATGTCATATCTTGAGTAACATGTCATCATTGAACTATGAGCCCACTTGTAGTTGTCGTGACAGTTCCTGTGTTTGCTCATTAAAGCTGTAAGGTGTTGATCACAGAGCTGCTCCTCTAACGCTGGCCTTGTTTGTGCTTTCTTAAAGAGTGACGAATAATCTTCATTATTCTGGAAGCAAGCCTGGATCCACTTCTCCACAACAAAAATCTTTCAAAGACTCCAACCCCCCTTCCCCCCCAAAGTGAGCTGGCTGGCTTGGTCAGCCATTGGTCCCCCTCCTCCATGTGGCTTTAATTCAAGCAGCTGATTGGTTAAAGCTGCTGTAGGGGCGGGTCTTCAGCGAGGCCCTGCCCAGAGTTAGCAGTTCCTCTGTTTGAAAGATTTTTGAGCTCGGGTGTCCTGGCTTCCTGGAATAATGTGGTCTAACTGTGATGGGCTCCTAGCAGCAGCCACCGCAGGCTAACCTCTCCCCACCAACAGATGCTCAGCTGGCCTAACGTACGACCAGCCTCACGCCCCCCCCATAGACCAACTCTAGATGCTTTCTGAACATTTTGTGTGTTGCAAGAACCATTTTTATTTGACGTTTTACTGGAAACGAGATTGGGAACGTGAAACCTTTTCTTACTGTACTATAGAATGAACAGCTGTTTTTATTATTTTGGGTTAATTTGTTTCCTACACGGTTTATGGCAATAAAAATGTACCATCTGACATTATTAAGAATGTGTTTACATTTTGGGAAGCGTTGACGTTGTACGAAGTTTCCTTCAAAATGAAGCGAAAGTCGAGAATAAAGTTTGTTCTGTACATCAGTGTGACTTCACAGCCCCTTGGCCTCTGGTTTTAAGCTATTTAGTTTAGTATTCGTTAGTAATGTTTAGTATACGTTTAGGCATGAAAGGAAGGTATTTCTGGAGAGAGGTTAACGTTAGGACAAAACTCGACTATTTCCACAACAATGACGTGTTGTTGAGCCACGGGGTCGTTCAGACGCCATAGTTTCTAAACTGTTTCTATATTGATAGTATTTCTGTATTGATAGCATTTCTAGCTGGGGACCATGAAGTCACTTGTAACTATGATAGTTTCATGTTTAATTTAAATGAAGTCTGAACCCCTGCCCCTGCTATGCAACAGGCCATCTAATGAACATTGTCCTAGTATTGTTATAGTTCACATCAAGATGCTTAGACTACAAACCATCTAATTAACACTGTCCTAGTATTGTTATAGTTCACATCAAGATGATTAGACTACAAACCATCTAATTAACATTGTCCTGCTATGTTTAGTTCACATCGATTCACATTGATTGAGGGTCTAGGAGAGAACCATCTCTGTTTTCTCTGATTCAGGAGAGTGTGTGTGTGTGTATATATATGTATATATAGGAACTAATTATATAGTGTAAATATTCATGGCTGTAAATGTAATATAGGTAACTAGTTATATAGGTAACTATTGATAACTATAGGTAACTAGTTATAGTAGTAATACCTACTATACCTATTCTAGGTAGGTAACTAGTCTATAGGTAACTATGAGTAAACTACTTTCCCAACTATAACTAGTCCCAACTAGTAACTATCGAGGTGACTAGTTATATAGCTCACATAGTTGTGTAGGTTATATATAGGTAACTAGGTACCTAGATGTGAACACAGGTAACAGGTGTAGTGCTGCTGCCCGCCGCCAGGGGGCGTGTCCCCCCGGGGGGCGGAGTCTCAGTCTGGTGGCGCTTCCTGGTTAAATCCGACGACACAGATGTCGCTTTTCTGAAAGTTTGACAAAGTTTATTGTGGTTTAAAATCCCCACAACCCAGGTTAGTTAGATAGAGACTATACTACCGGGTGGTTAGCAGGTAGAGACTGTACTACTGGGTAGTTAGTGAGGTGAACACCATGCTAGTCTAGTTAGTGAGTTTCGGCCACCACAGAAGAAGACTCAGTTCCGACTCGTCGTCGTCGCTCCAGGTAAGACTATATCTATACTATATCTATACTATATCTATACTAAACTATATCTTACTCTTTCTAACCTTTACACCACAAAACCACTAGTTATTTAGCTAACAAATACCATGCCTGTTACTTTAATACGTTTAATATCACTTGACACAATGTCTAACTTAGTTTAAGTTTAACTTAATCATTATTTTGCACTTTATTCACCAAACCAAGTTGCATAAAGTACATTTAAATATAAATACGTGGATGTCTAAATACGATGTACTATGTTACCTGGGAAGTACACGGGGTTATACATGCTGTGTACTCAAGTTACCACCAAGTACATTTCCAGTACTTTCATATATATATGCTTTAGTTTCAGCGAATGAAAGAGTTTGAAGAGTTAGATGATGATAGTTACACAGGTGAGGGTCTGCACCAACAGTTGGTCTGAACTACGAACAGTACAACTGTGCAGCTTGCTCAAAGTAAAGTGTTTAGTACCTGGTATGTTCAGTAGTGACGTGCTGACGTTTTATGGCGGTTGCCAGGGTGTTCTATGTGGTTGCTAGGGTGTTCTAGGGGGTTGCTAGGGTGTTCTATGTGGTTTCTATGATGTTCTAGGTGGTTGCTAGGGTGTTCTAGGTGGTTTCTATGGTATCCTAGGTGGTTGCCAGGGTGTTCTAGGTGGTTTCTATGGTATCCTAGGTGGTTGTTAGGGTGTTCTAGGTGGTTTCTATGGTATCCTAGGTGGTTGCTAGGGTGTTCTAGGTGGTTTCTATGGTATCCTAGGTGGTTGTTAGGGTGTTCTAGGTGGTTTATATGGTATCCTAGGTGGTTGTTAGGGTGTTCTAGGTGGTTTCTATGGTATCCTAGGTGGTTGTTAGGGTGTTCTAGGTGGTTTCTATGGTATCCTAGGTGGTTGCTAGGGTGTTCTAGGTGGTTTATGGCATCCTAGGGGGTTGCTATGGTGTTCTAGGTGGTTTATGGCATCCTAGGGGGTTGCTATGGTGTTCTAGGTGGTTTCTATGGTATCCTAGGGGGTTGTTAGGGTGTTTAGGTTTAAAAGTGTAATCATTTAAAAAGTATAAACAGTAAGTTTTGAGTCATTGTACAGAAGTGTGGATAATAAGGCAGTAAGTCAAGTTTACTTGTTGTTCTAGTATAAAGTGTGAGGAGGAGCTGAGTGGAGGTTAAGGAGGAATATTCATATTAATAGACTCGTTATATTTTAAACAGCTGTTTACTTCTACTGGTTTGTAGATTTCAATGTGTGTGTATGTGGAGAACATTTAAAGTTATCTCTTGTAAAAAGTATAAACACCACTGCGTAGAAAATGGAGATGAGCAATCACAGCTCAACATTTAAATGTATGATGACATGATGAATAATACGTCTATGATCATATGTCTATAACATGATGTATAATACGTCTATGATCATATGTCTATAACATGATGTATAATACGTCTATGATCATATGTCTATAACATGATGTATAATACGTCTATGATCATATGTCTATAACATGATGTATAATACGTCTATGATCATATGTCTATATAACATGATGTATAATACGTCTATGATCATATGTCTATATAACATGATGTATAATACGTCTATGATCATATGTCTATAACATGATGTATAATACGTCTATGATCATATGTCTATATAACATGATGTATAATACGTCTATGATCATATGTCTATAACATGATGTATAATACGTCTATGATCATATGTCTATAACATGATGTATAATACGTCTATGATCATATGTCTATAACATGATGTATAATACGTCTATGATCATATGTCTATAACATGATGTATAATACGTCTATGGGTCTAAATATTGTGGGAGTAGTGACAGTTTATAAGTTTTGATAGTTTAAGTTTTGTACTCCATGTGTGTGTGAGTGAAAGAGTTTGAACATCATTCCATAAAGGTTTGGACAGTAAGGTCGTGTATAAAGTTTGAATTATTGTTCTAGTATAAAGTATGTAGAACAGGTTGAGTAGGGAGGTTGGGGAGGAATACTAATAGTAAAATAAGTATGATAGTAGTTGTAAGCGCTCAGATTGGTGTGGCTCCCAGGGTGCATCTGAAGTGAAACTGACGTCATCCAGTGGAGACGTCCCTCAGAGGAATCTCTTCCTTGTTGTTGTTGTTGTTGTTGTTCGTCTTGTAGGAGTGAAGTGGTTGACTCACTCTTTATGGCCGCATATAAAGGACCTCTAGCAGATTAACACAGTACCACAGTACTGACAGTACTCACATAGTACCACAGTACTCACCTAGTATCACATTACCCACATAGTACCACAGTACTAACACAGTACCACAGTACTGACAGTACTCACATAGTACCACAGTACTCACCTAGTATCACATTACCCACACAGTACCACAGTACTGACAGTACTCACATAGTACCACAGTACTCACCTAGTATCACATTAGTACCACAGTACTGACAGTACTCACATAGTACCACAGTACTAACACAGTACCACAATACTGACAGTACTCACATAGTACCACAGTACTCACCTAGTATCACATTACCCACATAGTACCACAGTACTAACATAGTACCACATTACTAACAGTACCACAGTACTGACAGTACTCACATAGTACCACAGTACTGACAGTACTCACATAGTACCACAGTACTCACCTAGTATCACATTACCCACATAGTACCACATTACTAACATAGTACCACAGTACTGACAGTACTCACATAGTACCACAGTACTCACCTAGTATCACATTACCCACATAGTACCACAGTACTGACAGTACTCACATAGTACCACAGTACTCACCTAGTATCACATTACCCACATAGTACCACATTACTAACATAGTACCACAGTACTGACAGTACTGACATAGTACCACAGTACTAACATAGTACCACACTACTAGGTGAATACTGACAGTACTCGCCTAGTAGTACCAAGGTGCTAACATAATACCACAGCACTAGCATAGTGTCATAGCATAGTACACAGTACTAACATAGTACTACAGTACTAGTGTAGGATAGTACACAGTACCAACATAGTACCACAGTACTAGTGTGGGGTAGTACATAGTACCACAGTACTAGTGTAGGATAGTACACAGTACCAACATAGTACCACAGTACTAGTGTGGGATAGTACATAGTACCACAGTCCAACATAGTACCACAGTACTAGTGTGGGATAGTACATAGTACCACAGTACTAGTGTAGGATAGTACACAGTACTAACATAGTACCACAGTACTAGTGTGGGATAGTACATAGTACCACAGTACTAGTGTAGGATAGTACACAGTACCAACATAGTACCACAGTACTAGTGTGGGATAGTACATAGTACCACAGTACTAGTGTAGGATAGTACACAGTACCAACATAGTACCACAGTACTAGTGTAGGATAGTACACAGTACTAGTGTAGGATAGTACAAAGTACCAACATAGTACCACAGTACTAGTGTAGGATAGTACAAAGTACCAACATAGTACCACAGTACTGGTGTAGCGTAGTACACAGTGCAAACATAGTACCACAGTACTAGTGTAGCATAGTACACAGTACCAACATAGTACCACAGTACTAGCGTAGCGTAGTACACAGTACCAACATAGTACCACAGTACTAGTGTAGCATAGTACACAGTACCAACATAGTACCACAGTACTGGTGTAGGATAGTACACAGTACCAACATAGTACCACAGTAGTAGCATAGTGTCATAGTGGTACCACAGTTAGCTGGTGGGATATAGGATGTCACTTGGCTAATGCTTTAAATTAATTATTAGTACACTCTCTCTCTCTGTCTCTCTGTCTCTCACTCACTCACTCACTCATTCACTCACAAATAGTGTGAGCACCTATTCATAGTAAGCCAGCATTGTGTTCTTGTTTAGTACCCACAGTACTAAACCCACAGTTATACATTTAGAATAGTAATTGTGTGTGTGTGTGTGTGTGTCTGTGTGTCTGTGTGTCTGTGTGTGTGTGTGTGTGCGTGTGCGTGTGTGTGTGTGTGTCAGGTCCATGTGGGCGTGCTGCAGCTGGGTGTGTGTGGACGACGCTGCGTCTCCGGAGCCTGCCAGCGGGGGGCGCTGCCAGCAGGCTTACACCAACTCTGGCTACACCAACCAGCCCTCGGCCAATCAGCCGCCCCACTGCAGGGCCTGTGGCAATGGCTTCCACACCCTCACCCGCAAGGTAACCATGGAGACGTCTAATTAATGAACCCTCGTTAGAGTGTAAGTGAACCCCCTGTTTCAGCTCCGATTCCAACACCATTAGATTAAAAACAAGTGATTTGGGCTGAGAGTCCCAGGAAGGAGAGGGGATGTGTTATCTCCATGGTTACGACCCACGGCGACTTTGATAAGATACTTTAGATTAAAGCTAGTACCGTCGTTGTGTATGAGCGTTATAATGAGCCATGTTGTAAGTGAAATGCGCCACACAGCGTGTGACCCGTCTCTCGGACGTGGACATCAACATCCACTGCTGCCCAGGCGGCGCTCCACGCGTCCACACACACAGCGGCGTTGGCAGCGCTGTCCTTCCACGTCACGAAAACAACGTAACTTGAGTCCGGAGCAGAGTACAACGTTCAAAAACGGCTGGCGGAGACTGGAAGAAACGGCATAGATGACTACGTTTAAGATCAAAGAAGACCTACTTACTGGTTTAAAATAAACACCGACACCTTAATGATCTGCCCATCCGGCTGGGCTGTAGAAGAGAGTTCTGCTTCATACGAGTCGAGTTCTCCTAATCAGTCAATCATCATTATTATTATTTTATTATTGACAGATCACAGCTCCTCCATTGAACGTGTTGAAGCGATCTCAGCCCCTCATTCACTGAATAACCTTTATACTCTTCTACCCATAAAACACATCTAATACAGTATACTGCTAGTAAATATATCACTGAATCCCTATATACTACTAGTAAATATATCACTGAATCCCTATCTAATACAGTATACTACTAGTAAATATATCACTGAATCCCTATATACTACTAGTAAATATATCACTGAATCCCTATCTAATACAGTATACTACTAGTAAATATATCACTGAATCCCTATCTAATACAGTATACTACTAGTAAATATATCACTGAATCCCTATATACTACTAGTAAATATATCACTGATTCCCTATCTAATACAGTATACTACTAGTAAATATATCACTGAATCCCGATTCCCTATCTAATACAGTATACTACTAGTAAATATATCACTGAATCCCTATCTAATACAGTATACTACTAGTAAATATATCACTGAATCCCTATCTAATACAGTATACTGCTAGTAAATATATCACTGAATCTCTATCTAATACAGTATACTACTAGTAAATATATCACTGAATCCCTATCTAATACAGTATACTTGTACTGTTCTCTCTATGTGTTTTGCTCTTGCGTGAACACAGATTAAACAGCCAGCCAAACTCCTTATTCAAAAGCCAGGAAGAGAGCGGCTTGCTCCTTTATTATTTTCTCACACATAAGTCAGCATTTCTGACTTATTGAATTCGGTGTAAAACTAGGAAACAAAGATACAAAAAAGTGTCTTAATAAACAGCCATGTAAATATCAGTATAAGCGTATTAACTCACAGGTATTAGCACAGCAGGCTAGAAAACAATGCAACTTAACAGGTAAGTATACGTTACTGTCGCATAAGCTACGTCATTATACTGTTACTTTTATACACAAAATACCCATAAAAGATATTAACACATCTTATCAAACCTGTAAATATGTAATTTGTGTAACACTTACAACCATTGCTTTCTGAGAGATTAACTGCATTGATGCGGCCGTGCGGCGATCTACACACGTTTCACCTTGTGTTTACGTTTTTACTTCCTACTTCCGGTCGGGAGATTATCAAAATAAAGGCGCCGGAAATACAGATAAAGATAGAAAAACAGTGAATTAACATTTCAATGTCATTTTAAATGTCGTTTAAACATATTAAACATATTAAACATATGCAGGGCAGAACACTCCCCGTCTGGCATTTACTGATGCCACTTAAGACTTAATTGTCCTGATTTGACCTCTGGCTTTCCTTTGCTAGGAGTAAGACCACCTCAGTGATAGGCCTTAAGAATGTCTTTATTTTGTCATGTGATGTTGTCCTGACCTCAACTTTGCGGACTTTCCCATCACTGCTTGGACTGGTAGTTGTGACCAGACCCATAGGCCACTCGTTGCGGGGGGAATCACTTTGTTTAAGTAGCACAATGTCTCCGACTTCGAGGTTGCGACATGCTGTGTGCCACTTACGCCTTGGCTGGAGGGTGTGGAGGTATTCAGTTCTCCATCGACTCCAAAACTCATTAGCAAGTGCCTGCACCTGTCTCCACTGACACTTGAAAAGATCCTTGTCCCCAAAGCTGCCGTGTGGAGGAGACACACCTGGTTTTTGGGTTAAGAGCATAGCAGGGGTCAGCAGCATTGGAGAGGAGGGATCGGAGGAGACCGGGACTAAAGGTCTGGCGTTGATTATAGCACACACCTCTGCCATTAAAGTACAGAGCACATCATGAGTCAGGTGAGTATGCTTGGTTCGCAGCAACATGGAATCAAGTATCCTCCGGGTCACGCCAATCATGCGCTCCCACACCCCTCCCATGTGGGATGCGTGCGGGGGGTTGAATTCCCATGTGCAACCATTCTCATGTAGGTACTTGGTTTGCTTTGGATCATCTGGTCTCATGCCCAGTTCAGAACTGGCTCCGATAAAGTTTGTGCCCCGATCTGATCTCAGCTGCTTCGCTGGCCCTCTTAAAGCAAAAAACCTTCGGAGGGCATTAATGCAGCTGGCTGTATCCATCGAGTCTATGACTTCTATATGCACAGCTCGGGTACTCATGCATGTAAAAAGTATGGCCCAGCGCTTACTCTGAGCTGCACCACCTCTGGTGCGTCGGGTGAGAACCTCCCAGGGGCCGAAAACGTCTAGTCCTACATAGGTGAATGGCGCTGATGAGCTCAGGCGCTCTGGAGGAAGGTCGGCCATCTTTTGGACCTCAAGTCTTCCCCTCAGCTTGCGGCAGGTGACACAACGATGAAGGACTGAACTTATCAGCCTCTTGCCAGCAACAATCCACAGGCCTGCAGCCCTGATTGCACCCTCGGTGAATTGTCGCCCTTGGTGTTCAACTTTCATGTGGTAATGATTCACCAGTAGTGTTGTGACATGACTTTGTTTCGGGAGAATGATTGGATTTCTCACCTCTGGACTGATTGATGCGTGTCTCAGACGTCCTCCGATCCGTAAGAGGCCATCATTCATGGAAGGATCGAGGTTCAGGATTGCACTTGTTCTTGAAATTTCTCTGTCTACTTGCAGTGCAATGTACTCTTCTGGATAAGCATCTCTTTGCACAGACGTAAGTATGAACCGCTTGGCTGCTGTCAACTCTTCTGGAGTACGAAGTCTGCCGCATCGATGCCATCCCTTACATGTAGCTGGTGAGTCAGATCTGAATGAACGAGTTTGATGGATCAAGAAGGAAACTGCCCTCAGCAAAGACCCCCAAGTGGAGAAGCGTTGGAAACGTCCTGAGGTAAGTTTACATTCACTAATGCAGGTAGCAAGGGTGGTCAGTTGAGGCCTCACATCTGCATCTGTTTCGGGATCCACCAACTTAAAGGTCTCCTGTGTTTCAGCCAGAAGCGGTTTGTGAAGGAACTCTGGCCCTGTAAACCACATGCTGCTGGTGAGTTGAGACGCTGGAACAGATCTGGTGGCCAGGTCAGCTGGATTTTGACCTGTAGGCACATAATGCCACTGTTGAGGGGAAGTTGTCTTGCGTATACGGTGAACACGGTTGTGTACATACACAAAAAATCGCTTTGACTCATTGTATATATAACCAAGAACAACTTTACTGTCACAATAGAACCTTACTGCATCTGGTTTGTGGTCAAGCTCGTCGAGGATCAGTTCAGCCATCTCGACAGCCAGCACAGCTCCACACAGTTCGAGGCGAGGGATGGTGGGCTCAGGTTGAGAAGCCAGCTTAGCTTTTCCAAGCACAAAGCCAACTCGACACTGTCCATCTGTCATGACAACTCTGAGATAAGCTACTGCCCCTATTGCCCAGTTTGAAGCATCAGAAAAGAGACATAACTCTGTGTACGTGGCATTGGAGAGAGACTGCGGTATGTATGAGCGGGGAAGATGGAGGGCACTCAGGTCCTTTAATGATTCTTTCCATGTTTCCCATTTGTTTAACTTGTCTGCAGGAAGTTCGGTGTCCCACTCGTGAATGTCGGCAGAAAGTTCTCTGAGCAAAGCTCGCCCTTTGATGGTCACTGGCGCAACAAAGCCCAATGGGTCGAAGAGGCTATTGACGGTGGATAGCACTCCCCGGCGGGTGAATGGCTTGTCGTTGACTGCCACTTTGAATGTGAAGGTGTCAAAGTCTATGTTCCAGCACAAACCGAGACTTCTTTGCACTGGAAGCTCTTCTTTGTCGAGGCCCAGGTCTCTCAGGTCTGCAGCCAGGTCGTCAGGTGTGAAGGCTTGCATCACTGTGACACTGTTAGAGGCGATTTTATGCAGTTTCAGATTTGATTCTGCCAGCGAAGCTTGAGTGCGCTTGAGCAGATCAATGGCTTCAGTCTCAGATGGGAGGGAGATGAGCCCATCATCCACATAGAAGTGTCGCTCAACAAAGTGGCGAGAGTCAGAGCCATACTTTTGTTCGCCTTCTTGGGCAGCTCTCCGGAGACCGTATATCGCGACTGCCGGTGAAGGGCTGTTCCCGAACACATGTACTCGCATCCTGAACTCCTTCACTTCCTTATTTAGATCATTATCGTTGTGCCAGAGGAATCTTAAGTAGTCTCTGTGGTCTTCTCTCACCAAGAATCCATAGAACATTTGTTGGATGTCAGCAGTCAGTGCAATAAGCTCCTTTCTGAATCTGAGCAGCACTCCCAGGAGCGAGTTATTTAAGTCAGGGCCTGAAAGCAGGACATTGTTAAGAGAGATGCCATCTTCTTGTGCGCTCGAATCAAATACTACTCGTATCTGACCCGGCTTTTGGGGATGGTACACTCCGAAAATGGGTAAGTACCAGCACTCTGCACTCTCAGGAAGAAGGGGAGCTTCTTCAGCATGTCCGTTTACAAAAAGCTTCTCCATAAAGGCAACAAACTGTTCTTTCATTTCAGGATTTTTGCTCAGTGTACGCCGCAAGGAGTGGAGACGGGAGAGGGCTTGAGCACGGTTATTAGGAAGGCGTGGCCTGGGGGACCTGAAAGGTAGGGGAGCAGTCCAGCTGTTCTTTTCATCTCTGTGGAACTCCTTTTCCATGACCTTCAGAAACGTTTCATCCTCAAAAGACAAGGCAGGTTTGTCATCATTCTCTGTTCTCATGAACACACTGCATCCAAGTTTGTCTTGAGCTGCCACACCATTGTCAGAACAGCTGGAGAGGTGAGTAGAGGTACCGAGTCTGTGCTCCCCGCCGTAACTCACTTTTTCTTTGACGCTGATGTGTTTCTGACATGGCATCAGATAGGATGGACGTCCGTTCTGCAGGACGTTGGTCTTAAATACGGCTACAGTGGGTTTGTGAGCACTATCAATACAAACTTCCCCCACTATAACCCACCCTAAATCCAAACGCTGGGCAAAAGGTGCATCGTGGGGCCCACTGATTTGCTGCCTCACCTTGTGGACACGTATGATATCCCTCCCCAGTAAGATCAGGATCTGCGCCTCAGGATCTGGCTCTGGGATGTAAGGCGCCACAGGTCTCAGGTGAGTGTGGGAAAGAGCGACCTCTGGTGAGGGGATTTCTGATCGATTGCTCGTAATCTCATTACATTCAATGAGTGGAGGTAAGTCAAAACACACTTCACCATTTATTGCTTGTACCTGGAAACCGACTGCCTTCCTTCCAGTCATTTCAACAGTGCCGGCGCATGTTCTCATCAGGTAGGGTGAAGCGTTGCCTTGGATACCAAAGTGCTGGAAAAACTCAGCTCTAGCCAGCGAGCGATTGCTTTGGTCGTCAAGGATGGCGTACATCTTGACTGAGCGTTCCTTTTGTCCTTGTGGGAAAACTTGAACCAAGCATATCTTTGCACAAGATCGTGCTGGGAGGCCTTCGCCGCAGACTTCAGTACACCTTGACGTAACCTCTGAAGGTGTGTTGTTTTGCTGCTCTGTGTCTGGCTCAGTCACAGATGACACTGCTGGTGAGAGGTGTATGTCTGGATGCATGGCTGTGCAGTGTCGATCACTCTCACACTCGAAGCATTTCAGCTTCACAGAACAGTCTTTGGCCATGTGAGTAGCCGAACAGCACCTAAAACATCGTCTGTGATCTCTTAGCAATCCTTTGCGTTCTGTCAGCGGCTTCATTTTAAAGGCTCTGCACTTTTCCAGAGGATGAGCTTTATTGTGAAGTGGGCAGTATTTAGCTGGATCACCACTGTGTTTATTCTCCATCTCTGTTCTATACATTGAGCTTGGACCTGCTGCTGCTGACAAGTCTGTCTTGTGGACGGCTATAGTTGTTCTCACACCATCATGCTTTGCTATGGGCCTGTCATTACGGAAAGGAGTGCGGCTGTTGTTCATCACAACAAAGCTGGGGTCATTTCTAGCTTTTGCCTCACCGTTGACAAAGTCAGCAAAGAAGGAGAATGGAGGATAACTTACAGCACAACGTTCTTTATATCTTGACCCAGTAGACAGCCATTTTTCTTGCAGGTTTATTGGCAGCTTTTCGACGATGGGGTTAATGCCCCGAGGTGTGTCAAGGTAACTGAGTCCAGGTAAGTACCCATCATCTTTGGCTGAGAGCAGCTCCATGAGCAGGTCACTAAGTTCTCTTAGTTTAATGTTCTCCCTTGAAGTGAGACGAGGAAAATTGTCCAACCGCTTGAATAGAGCGCTCTCTATCACTTCAGGGGTGGCGTAGCACTCTCTGAGCCTTGTCCAAGACATCTGAAGTGCGGCTTCAGGGTTAGTGACATGTACCGCTCGCATTCTTTTAATGTGCTCAGATGATTCCTTTCCTAGCCATTTTACCAGGAGATCTAGCTCTTCACTAGCTGTTAGGTCTAAGTCTTGAGTGGCGTTAAGGAAGGAGGACTGCCACGCTCTGAAACTCTCAGGCTGGTCATCAAACTTGGTAAGACCGGTAGTTACTAACTCTCTGCGTGCCAGATATTTAGCAAAGTCTATCATGTTAGCAGCTGGAGCGATAGCAGAAGCCTTTGTGTGCATTGGTGTTGTGGGTGAACCATCATGACGGTGGATGGGACTTAACTCAGGGGCTTCCCGCGTTGTAAGTGGCTGTGTCTTTTTTATATAGGGAGAGGGCAGTGTGTTTGGGGCAGGCGTGTTAGGACTGAAGCTGGTCTGAGCTTGATGGTCCAGATATGCCTCTGTTCGCTGTTTAATTACCTGTGATGAGACGTCACTCCTGATGACACTGCCTATGTCCTCATATTCGAATCGTGCTGCAGCTTCTAAAATCTCAGCCTCTGCATTAGCAGCAGCAGCTGCTTTTTCAAGTCCCAGTGCTTCTAGATCCGCTTCTAGTGTAGCTTTTTCCAAATCCAATTTGGCTCTTTGCTTTTTCAATTCCAGCTCTTTTTGTCCGTATGTGACTCTGGTGCGTGCAGCTTCAGCTGCGGCTCTGGCCTTAGCAGCGGCGCTAGCCACTGAATGCTTGGAGGAAGACGTGCGCTTTGAGCTGGCTACTGACACTGTCTTTTCATCCATCTGCGTTGTCTGGGCTTCCATAACTGCAGCAGGTGGCTCCCTCTGATGATATGGTTTTTTACTGTACTGTTCTCTCTATGTGTTTTGCTCTTGCGTGAACACAGATTAAACAGCCAGCCAAACTCCTTATTCAAAAGCCAGGAAGAGAGCGGCTTGCTCCTTTATTATTTTCTCACACATAAGTCAGCATTTCTGACTTATTGAATTCGGTGTAAAACTAGGAAACAAAGATACAAAAAAGTGTCTTAATAAACAGCCATGTAAATATCAGTATAAGCGTATTAACTCACAGGTATTAGCACAGCAGGCTAGAAAACAATGCAACTTAACAGGTAAGTATACGTTACTGTCGCATAAGCTACGTCATTATACTGTTACTTTTATACACAAAATACCCATAAAAGATATTAACACATCTTATCAAACCTGTAAATATGTAATTTGTGTAACACTTACAACCATTGCTTTCTGAGAGATTAACTGCATTGATGCGGCCGTGCGGTGATCTACACACGTTTCACCTTGTGTTTACGTTTTTACTTCCTACTTCCGGTCGGGAGATTATCAAAATAAAGGCGCCGGAAATACAGATAAAGATAGAAAAACAGTGAATTAACATTTCAATGTCATTTTAAATGTCGTTTAAACATATTAAACATATTAAACATATGCAGGGCAGAACAATACTACTAGTAAATATATCACTGAATCTCTATCTAATACAGTATACTACTAGTAAATATATCACTGAATCCCTATCTAATACAGTATACTACTAGTAAATATATCACTGAATCCCTATCTAATACAGTATACTACTAGTAAATATATCACTGAATCCCTATCTAATACAGTATACTACTAGTAAATATATCACTGAATCCCTATCTAATACAGTATATCACTGAATCCCTATCTAATACAGTATACTGCTAGTAAATATATCACTGAATCCCTATCTAATACAGTATACTACTAGTAAATATATCACTGAATCCCTATCTAATACAGTATACTGCTAGTAAATATATCACTGAATCCCTATCTAATACAGTATACTACTAGTAAATATATCACTGAATCTCTATCTAATACAGTATACTACTAGTAAATATATCACTGAATCCCTATCTAATACAGTATACTGCTAGTATACAACAAGTTAGTTCTAGCTAAGTGGTGGTAACAAACAGGAAGCCACTGTACTGAACCTTGCTCTGACTCACTCACTCACTCCCTCACTGTGTGTCAATGTCTCTCGCCCAGCATGTGTGTGTGGACTGTAAGAACGACTACTGCAGCAGTTGCTCCGCCCAGACAGACCCCAGGCCCCGCCTCTGCCACACCTGCCAGCGTTTCTATGGTAACCTGATGGAGCCAGCCGAGCTGATGAAGCTGAAGGTGAAGGAACTCCGAGACTACCTCCACCTGCATCAAGTCCGCACAGAGCTGTGTAGAGAGAAGGTACTACAGTACTACTACATATACATATAGTAATACTACACTATATATACTCTACCTCCACCTGCACAGAGCTGTGTAGAGAGAAGGTACTACAGTACTACTACATATACATATAGTAATACTACACTATATATACTCTACCTCCACCTGCACAGAGCTGTGTAGAGAGAAGGTACTACAGTACTACTACATATACATATAGTAATACTACACTATATATACTCTACCTTCACCTGCATCAAGTCCCCACACAGCTGTGTAGAGAGAAGGTACTACAGTAATACTACATATACATATAGTAATACTACAATATATATACTCTACCTCCACCTGCATATAGCTCTGTAGAGAGAAGGTACTACAGTACTACTACATATGCATATAGTAATACTACACTACAATACAATATATAATATATATATATATATATATATATATATATATATATATATATATATATATATATATATATATATATATATATATATGATAACTACAGGAGAGGCTTGATTACTACAGGAGAGGCTTGATAACTGCTCTGAGAAGCTTGATAACTACAGGAGAGGCTTGATAACTACTCTGAGAGGCTTGATAACTACAGGAGAGGCTTGATAACTACTCTGAGAGGCTTGATAACTACAGGAGAGGCTTGATAACTACAGGAGAGGCTTGATAACTACTCTGATAGGCTTGATAACTACAGGAGAGGCTTGATAACTACAGGAGAGGCTTGATAACTACTCTGAGAGGCTTGATAACTACAGGAGAGGCTTGATAACTACAGGAGAGGCTTGATAACTACTCTGATAGGCTTGATAACTGCAGGAGATGCTTGATAACTACAGGAGAGGCTTGATAACTACTCTGATAGGCTTGATAACTACAGGAGAGGCTTGATAACTACAGGAGAGGCTTGATAACTACTCTGAGAGGCTTGATAACTACTCTGAGAGGCTTGATAACTACAGGAGAGGCTTGATAACTACTCTGAGAGGCTTGATAACTACTCTGAGAAGCTTGATAACTACAGGAGAGGCTTGATAACTACTCTGAGAGGCTTGATAACTACAGGAGAGGCTTGATAACTACAGGAGAGGCTTGATAACTACTCTGAGAGGCTTGATAACTACAGGAGAGGCTTGATAACTACAGGAGAGGCTTGATAACTACTCTGATAGGCTTGATAACTGCAGGAGATGCTTGATAACTACAGGAGAGGCTTGATAACTACTCTGATAGGCTTGATAACTACAGGAGAGGCTTGATAACTACAGGAGAGGCTTGATAACTACTCTGAGAGGCTTGATAACTACAGGAGAGGCTTGATAACTACTCTGAGAGGCTTGATAACTACTCTGAGAGGCATGATAACTACAGGAGAGGCATGATAACTACAGGAGAGGCTTGATAACTACAGGAGAGGCTTGATAACTACAGGAGAGGCTTGATAACTACAGGAGAGGCTTGATAACTACTCTGAGAGGCTTGATAACTACAGGAGAGGCTTGATAACTACAGGAGAGGCTTGGTAACTGCTCTGAGAGGCTTGAGAACAAAGAGATCGGTGGTGTTGCTGTGGTCAGATACTATGGAAGTGGCTTCTGGACAGCAGATGATGATGATGATGATGATGATGTCGTTGTCCAGGAGGAGCTGGTGGAACTGGTCTTAGGACAGCAGACGCCGTCGTCCAGCAGCACCAGCCCCCTCACCCCCTCACCCACCCCCTTCCTCCCAGACCAAGACACAACACCCACAAACACAACACACACAACACACACACACACAACACACACACACTCACACACAACATACACACACACACAGCACACACACCCAGAGCCCACACATGCAGACCCCACAGCAGCCACTCCCTCCGCACCCACACACGCCGAATCTACGGACACCCCCCCCCCAGACACCGCCGCACCCCGCGGGAGGACAGAGGAGGTGAGGACAGAAGAGGTGAGGACAGAAGAAGTGATGACAGAGGAGGTGAGGACAGAAGAGGTGAGGCCAGAGTGGTGACACCATGTACAATATGTAATGTTATACTGTGGATGTGTTATCTAGTCAGCATTTAAGCGTGTGTGTGTGTGTGTGTGTGTGTGTGTGTGTGTGTGTGTGTGTGTGTGTGTGTGTGTGTGTGTGTGTGTGTGTGTGTGTGTGTGTGTGTGTGTGTGTGTGTGTAGGTGGAGGTGTCTGATGCTGAGAGCCTCACTGAACAGCAGATGGAGGTACACACACACACCTTCACTTTTTTATTAAATGTTTCATTTTATCAGCCTGGATCGAATGTTAGTGTTAACTTAGTAACTTATAATGTTAGTGTTAACTTAGTAACTTATAATGTTAGTGTTACCTTAGTAACTTATAATGTTAGTGTTAACCTAGTAACTTATAATGTTAGTGTTACCTTAGTAACTTATAATGTTAGTGTTAACTTAGTAACTTATAATGTTAGTGTTAACTTAGTAACTTATAATGTTAGTGTTACCTTAGTAACTTATAATGTTAGTGTTAACTTAGTAACTTATGTTAGTGTTAACTTAGTAACTTATAATGTTAGTGTTAACTTAGTAACTTATAATGTTAGTGTTACCTTAGTAACTTATAATGTTAGTGTTAACCTAGTAACTTATAATGTTAGTGTTAACTTAGTAACTTATAATGTTAGTGTTAACATAGTAACTTATAATGTTAGTGTTAACCTAGTAACTTATAATGTTAGTGTTAACTTAGTAACTTATAATGTTAGTGTTAACTTAGTAACTTATAATGTTAGTGTTAACTTAGTAACTTATAATGTTAGTGTTAACCTAGTAACTTATAATGTTAGTGTTAACCTAGTAACTTATAATGTTAGTGTTAACCTAGTAACTTATAATGTTAGTGTTAACTTAATAACTTATAATGTTAGTGTTAACCTAGTAACTTATGTTAGTGTTAACCTAGTAACTTATAATGTTAGTGTTAACTTACTAAACTTAGTAACTTATAATATCAGTGTTAAGCTAGTAACTTATAATGTTAGTGTTAACCTAGTAACTTATAATGTTAGTGTTAACCTAGTAACTTATAATGTTAGTGTTAACTTAGTAACTTATAATGTTAGTGTTACCTTAGTAACTTATAATGTTAGTGTTAACCTAGTAACTTATAATGTTAGTGTTAACTTAGTAACTTATAATGTTAGTGTTAACATAGTAACTTATAATGTTAGTGTTAACCTAGTAACTTATAATGTTAGTGTTAACTTAGTAACTTATAATGTTAGTGTTAACTTAGTAACTTATAATGTTAGTGTTAACTTAGTAACTTATAATGTTAGTGTTAACCTAGTAACTTATAATGTTAGTGTTAACCTAGTAACTTATAATGTTAGTGTTAACCTAGTAACTTATAATGTTAGTGTTAACTTAATAACTTATAATGTTAGTGTTAACCTAGTAACTTATGTTAGTGTTAACCTAGTAACTTATAATGTTAGTGTTAACCTAGTAACTTATAATGTTAGTGTTAACTTAGTAACTTATAATGTTAGTGTTAACATAGTAACTTATAATGTTAGTGTTAACCTAGTAACTTATAATGTTAGTGTTAACTTAGTAACTTATAATGTTAGTGTTAACTTAGTAACTTATAATGTTAGTGTTAACTTAGTAACTTATAATATCAGTGTTAACCTAGTAACTTATAATGTTAGTGTTAACCTAGTAACTTATAATGTTAGTGTTAACCTAGTAACTTATAATGTTAGTGTTAACCTAGTAACTTATAATGTTAGTGTTAACTTAGTAACTTATAATGTTAGTGTTACCTTAGTAACTTATAATGTTAGTGTTAACCTAGTAACTTATAATGTTAGTGTTACCTTAGTAACTTATAATGTTAGTGTTAACTTAGTAACTTATAATGTTAGTGTTAACTTAGTAACTTATAATGTTAGTGTTACCTTAGTAACTTATAATGTTAGTGTTAACTTAGTAACTTATGTTAGTGTTAACTTAGTAACTTATAATGTTAGTGTTAACTTAGTAACTTATAATGTTAGTGTTACCTTAGTAACTTATAATGTTAGTGTTAACCTAGTAACTTATAATGTTAGTGTTAACTTAGTAACTTATAATGTTAGTGTTAACATAGTAACTTATAATGTTAGTGTTAACCTAGTAACTTATAATGTTAGTGTTAACTTAGTAACTTATAATGTTAGTGTTAACTTAGTAACTTATAATGTTAGTGTTAACTTAGTAACTTATAATGTTAGTGTTAACCTAGTAACTTATAATGTTAGTGTTAACCTAGTAACTTATAATGTTAGTGTTAACCTAGTAACTTATAATGTTAGTGTTAACCTAGTAACTTATAATGTTAGTGTTAACTTAATAACTTATAATGTTAGTGTTAACCTAGTAACTTATGTTAGTGTTAACCTAGTAACTTATAATGTTAGTGTTAACTTACTAAACTTAGTAACTTATAATATCAGTGTTAACCTAGTAACTTATAATGTTAGTGTTAACCTAGTAACTTATAATGTTAGTGTTAACCTAGTAACTTATAATGTTAGTGTTAACTTAGTAACTTATAATGTTAGTGTTACCTTAGTAACTTATAATGTTAGTGTTAACCTAGTAACTTATAATGTTAGTGTTAACTTAGTAACTTATAATGTTAGTGTTAACATAGTAACTTATAATGTTAGTGTTAACCTAGTAACTTATAATGTTAGTGTTAACTTAGTAACTTATAATGTTAGTGTTAACTTAGTAACTTATAATGTTAGTGTTAACTTAGTAACTTATAATGTTAGTGTTAACCTAGTAACTTATAATGTTAGTGTTAACCTAGTAACTTATAATGTTAGTGTTAACCTAGTAACTTATAATGTTAGTGTTAACTTAATAACTTATAATGTTAGTGTTAACCTAGTAACTTATGTTAGTGTTAACCTAGTAACTTATAATGTTAGTGTTAACCTAGTAACTTATAATGTTAGTGTTAACTTAGTAACTTATAATGTTAGTGTTAACATAGTAACTTATAATGTTAGTGTTAACCTAGTAACTTATAATGTTAGTGTTAACTTAGT
>JAOPHQ010000320.1:0-7500 GCA_030340625.1 Merluccius polli | reverse complement strand
CCAGACCAGCATGTAGCGTGTGGAGGAGACACAACCAGACCAGCATGTAGCGTGTGGAGGAGACACAACCAGACCAGCATGTAAGCGTGTGGAGGAGACACAAGACAACGTGGTGGACTCGAACCCGACTCGAGCACCACAGCCAGCCGGCCCACCACCCGTTAGTCCCCCCCCCTCCCCTGGTGGGGTTACCTGGTTCTCAGCCAGAGCTTCCTTGGCCATGTAGTACTCTCTCCTGATCTTCACCTCCACCTCCTCCGGGACGTCAGGAACCATCAGGTCGATCAGACGGCCACTCAGGAACACCACATGCTGATGGAGGAACATCCAATAAGACCACATTACTATATACCCCCTACTGTCTAACCCCTACCTGCTCTTCAATGACCTGTCTCTGTACTGTCTAACCCCTACCCGCTCCTTAATGACCTGTCTCTGTACTGTCTAACCCCTACCTGCTCCTTAATGACCTGTCTCTGTACTGTCTAACCCCTACCTGCTCCTTAATGACCTGTCTCTGTACCGTCTAACCCCTACCTGCTCCTTAACGACCTGTCTCTGTACTGTCTAACCCCTACCTGCTGCTTAATGACCTGTCTCTGTACTGTCTAACCCCTACCTGCTCCTTAATGACCTGTCTCTGTACCGTCTAACCCCTACCTGCTCCTTAACGACCCGTCTCTGTACCGTCTAACCCCTACCTGCTCCTTAATGACCTATCTCTGAAACTGTCTAACCCCTACCTGCTCCTTAACTACCCGTCTCTGTACCGTCTAACCCCTACCTGCTCCTTAATGACCTGTCTCTGTACCGTCTAACCCCTACCTGCTCCTTAACGACCCGTCTCTGTACCGTCTAACCCCTACCTGCTCCTTAACGACCCGTCTCTGTACCGTCTAACCCCTACCTGCTCCTTAACGACCCGTCTCTGTACCGTCTAACCCCTACCCGCTCCTTAACGACCCGTCTCTGTACCGTCTAACCCCTACCTGCTCCTTAATGACCCGTCTCTGTACCGTCTAACCCCTATCTGCTCCTTATTGACCTGTCTCTGTACCGTCTAACCCCTACCTGCTCCTTAATGACCTGTCTCTGTACCGTCTAACCCCTACCTGCTCCTTAATGACCTGTCTCTGTACTGTCTAACCCCTACCTGCGCCTTAATAACCTGTCTCTGTACTGTCTAACCCCTACCTGCTCCTTAATGACCTGTCTGTACTGTCTAACCCCTACCTGCTCCTTAATGACCTGTCTCTGTACTGTCTAACCCCTACCTGCACCTTAATGACCTGTCTGTACTGTCTAACCCCTACCTGCTGCTTAATGACCTGTCTCTGTACTGTCTAACCCCTACCTGCTCCTTAATGACCTGTCTGTACTGTCTAACCCCTACCTGCTGCTTAATGACCTGTCTCTGTACCGTCTAACCCCTACCTGCTCCTTAACGACCCATCTCTGTACCGTCTGACCCCTACCTGCTCCTTAATGACCTATCTCTGAAACTGTCTAACCCCTACCTGCTCCATAATGACCCGTCTCCAGATGTGTTTTAGTATAAATGTCAACTTGCTTCGAAGACGATGATGAAGGCGAGCCTCAGAGCCAACAGGTGGAAGAACTCTGGCAGGAAGTTTCCATTCTCATCTCTGTAACCGCGATACCTGAAATACATACTAGTATTAACATCAGAGTGTGTGTGTGTGTGTGTGTGTGCCAGCCAGTAGGGGGGCGGGGCTTCAGACCTGCAGACGGGGTGTGATTGGCCGGTGGTGTTTGGGGGGGCGTAGGAGAGGGTGGAGTTGACGTATCCTGCCAGGCTGCCATCGTGAGTCCAGCTGTAGTAGAGCCTGGGTAGGAAGGAGGAGCTGAACGCCAACAGGAAGGCCTACACACACACACACACACACACACACACACACACACACACACACACACACAGTTAGTCTGTCTCTCTCTTCAGGTCTGAGGTTAGGAGTTCTGTCTGTCTCTCGCCCTACCTGTCTGTCTATCTGTCTCCCTACCTGTGTCTCCGCACCTGTCTGTCTGTCTCCCTCCCTACCTGTCTGTCTCCCCACCTGTCTGTCTGTCTCCCTACCTGTGTCTCCCCACCTGTCTGTCTGTCTCTCTCCCTACCTGTCTGCCTCCCTCCGTAACTGTCTCTCTCCCTACCTGTCTGTCTCTCTCCCTACCTGTCTGTCTCCCTACCTGTCTGTCTCTCTCCCTACCTGTCTGTCTCCCTACCTGTCTCTCTCCCTACCTGTCTGTCTCCCTACCTGTCTGTGTGTCTACCTGTGTGTGTACCTACGTTGCTGAGGACGGCCAGGTGGGAGATGAACTGCAGGATGTTGAACCAGATCCCGATGTTCTGGACGCGCTCGGCGACGGGCCGCCGGTACTCACACACAAACTTATGAGCATCCAGACGGATCTCCAGCCAGTTGTTGAAGAGAGCGAAGAGCGGAGCGAGGGGACACGCCGCCACGAAGATGGTGATGAACCCAAACTGGAGGACTGGGGGAGGGGAGGAAGATGAAGATGGAATGAGATGAAGAGAAAGATGCAGGATGGAGAGGAAGATGGAAAACAAGTAAAGGATTACATTGTTACTCTCTACTCAATGTTATTATCGTGGAGAAATGCCAGCCAATCAGAGGGAGCATCAGAAAGTGACCAGCCAATCAGAGGGAGCATCAGAAAGTGACCAGCCAATCAGAGGGAGCATCAGAAAGTGACCCGCCAATCAGAGGGAGCATCAGAAAGTGACCAGCCAATCAGAGGGAGCATCAGAAAGTGACCAGCCAATCAGAGGGAGTGTGGTAAGTAACCCACCCATCTCCAGGTACTCGCTGAATAGCCCCTCACACATCAACAGCTGGTAGTCCGTCTCCCACGGCAACAGTGGCTCCCCCTCATCCTCCTGAACCTTCCTGGCTTTCCACCAGGCCTTCAACTTCCTGTTACAATACATATATTCATATATATATATATATATATATATATATATATATATATATATATATATATATATATATATATATTAATTCTTGGGGGTTTATATTGATGCGTTTGTAAATTTCAAATGCCATATTGACCATCTGACTAAGAAGTTATCTAAATATGTTGGCTTATTCTACAAACTCAGACATTCTCTTCCACTATCTGCGTTGCTTACTATATATAAAACTCTCTTTGAACCTCATCTGAGATATTGTAACGTCATTTGGTCGAACACCTCTCCTAGCTATCTTCAAAAACTTGAGAGCCTACAAAAGAAAGTAATTCGTGCCATATCATGGTCTGCTGCAAATACTCCCACCCGACCACTTTTCCATCACTATGGTTTCCTAAGACTTCCTGAATTCAATTTCTTTCATAATGCATGTGTAATGTTTGAAGTTGTAAAAGGTCTAAACCCTAGACTGTCTGCTCTGCTCCCTATCTGCCGCCCCCAGCATCAACACCATACCAGGAACAAACATCTCGTAACAGGTAAACAACGCCGTCTTCACCGTACTGGTATGAGTGTTGCCTGCAGGGGGCCACAGATCTGGAACAATCTTGATGTTAACCTAAGGATGCTCCACTCATTTTCCGTCTTTAAAAGAAATCTAAAAGTATATCTTTTATCTAACTATTTATAACTATATCTCTCTCTCATGGATGTAATTGGGATGACTGTATGAGGAATTGAATGTGAAATGTATGTTAGTATTGTCTGTACGTATGACCACATGCTTGTGCGTCTTTGTGTGCAATTGTATGTCCTGGCCTGTCTACCCATGAAATGCTAAAACTCTTACACAGCACCACATTATACTCTGGGTCTGGACACTTTCGTTTCATGAACTTTGGGCCCCCCGCCTAAAAGCTTTAAATAGCTTATAATGGAGGACCCATTCTTGCATTGCAAAAGAACATTACTGTATATAAAACGAAGCGTACGAAACTGTATCTTTTGACTATGTATGAATAAACAATCAATCAATCAATCAATCAATCAATATATATATATATATATATATAAAACCAACCCAAGCTTTTTATATGACCAAGCAGTCCACCATTTTGTATCGTGTTCCACCATTTTGTACTCTCTCGTTGATGCCTGTATGTGTGTGCGTGTGCGTGTGTGTCTGTGTGTACATATACACAGTGTGTGTGTGTGTGTGTGTACATATAATATTTAAATGTGACCTACGGACTAATGAACTCCTGTAGGTTGTTGATCAGCTGTTTTCCCACCATGATGACGAGCAGCTCCTGGGCAAGTTCAATCAGACATCCTCCTGGCCCACACTAACACACACACACACACACACACACACACACACACACACACACACGTACACACACACACACACACACACACACACACACACACACACACACACACACACACACAAACATGTCGTACACACACACACACACACACACACGTACACACACACACACACACACACACACACACACACATACACACACACACACACGTACGTACACACACACACACACACACACACACACGTACACACACACTAACACACACAACACACACACACACACACACGTACACACACACACACACACACACACACATACACACACACACACACACACGTACGTACACACACACACACACACACACACACACGTACACACACACACACACACACACACACACACACACACACACACACACACACACATACAGGTATTTGGTACAGGAGTTGAGGTTGAAAATTGAGTTCTAAGTGATGAAAACGAACAAGACTCACGTCTTCATTGCGTATCCCAAACAGACTGTTATAGTTCCCCGGGTAACCGACGAACCTGAAACACACACTCGTTAATCTCCATGGTAACCAACAGAGCTGAAACACACACTCGTTAATCTCCATGGTAACCAACAGAGCTGAAACACACACTCGTTGATCTCCATGGTAACCAACAGAGCTGAAACACACACTCGTTGATCTCCATGGTAACCAACAGAGCTGAAACACACACTCGTTGATCTCCATGGTAACCAACAGAGCTGAAACACGCACTCGTTGATCTCCATGGTAACCAATGGAGATGAAACACACGCTTGTTAATCTCTATGGTAACCGACAAACTTGAAACACACAGTCGTTAATCTCCATGGTAACCGACAAACTTGAAACACACTCGTTAATCTCCATGGTAACCGACAAACCTGAAAATGTGTGTGTGTGTGTGTGTGTGTCAGCTCACCTTCCTTTGAAGAAGGTGATGTAGACGGGAGAAGAGTAGAAGTTGACAAACTGGAAGATGAAAACTTTGAGGATGAACATGTCTTCATATTTAGACTGAGTCCGGTGCATCTCTGAAACACAAGTTACCCTCCGTCACTCTCTCCTCCATCATCCTGTCTCTCCTCTATCATCCCTCCATCATCCTGTCTCTCCTCCATCATCCTGTCTCTCCTCCATCATCCTGTCTCTCCTCTATCATCCCTCCATCATCCTGTCTCTCCTCCATCATCCCTCCATCATCCTGTCTCTCTATCATCTTGTCTCTCTTCTTGTCTGTCATCCTTCCATTATGTGTGTGTGCGTGTGTGTGTATGTGTATGTGTGCGTGTGTGTGTGCGTGTGTGAGAGTGTGTGTGTGTGTGTGTGTGTGTGTGTGTGTGTGTGTGTGTGTGTGTGTACCCCAGCGTGTCAGGACGTAGGCCAGTGAGATGTAGATTTTAGAAAGTGTCAGAATCACCAGCAGGTTCAACACCGACCCGGAGAGACTGGCGATCCGACCGGCCTGCACACAGAAATACACATTATAAATGTATTAAATATTATATATATAATATATATATATATATATATATATATATATATATATATATATATATATATATATATATATATATATATATATATATATATTATGTATGTATTATATATACATTATATATGTATTATATATAATATATATTATATATATGTGTGTCTGGGGACTCACAGAGAAGATGAAGAAGGTTTTCTGCGCTCGGTAGATGAGGACGCTGATGATGGTTCTGTAGATGATGATGGCGATCAGGAACATCAGCACCATGCACACCTGGAGACAGGCCTCACTTAGGTCCTCATCATGGTGCGCAGTACAGGCCTCAACTAGGTCCTCAACACAGGCCTCAACTAGGTCCTCAACACAGGTCTCTATCATCACTCATTGGTTCAAATATATCATGTGATTAACCTAACCCCCACACTAACCTAACCCCCACACTAACCTAACCCCCACACTAACCTAACCCCAACACTAACCTAACCCCCACACTAACCCAACCCCAACACTAACCTAACCCCCACACTAACCCAACCCCAACACTAACCTAACCCCAACACTAACCCCCAAACTAACCTAACCCCAACACTAAACTAAACCCATCACTAAACTAACCCCAACACTAACCTAACCCCAACACTAACCCCGGCCAGTGGTGGTTTTAGGACGTTTTTGGGGGGGCTTCAGCCTCCCCAAATTCAATCTCAGCCCCCCCCCCCCCCCCCCAAACGAAGAGGACATTTTTACCTTTCCAACGATACCAATATTATGTTTGTACTCCAAATAGAACCGAGATATGTCCTAATACAGAAGTAGAAGTAGGCCTAATTGGCCTACTTGGGCCGGTTGCCAGCATGATTCTCTCACATACGTGGTTTCTCTTTCCCTCACAGCCCCTCTGAGCCCCCCAAAGGTCTGGTCCTAGAACCGCCCCTCTGCGCCCCCCCAAAGGTCTGGTCCTAGAACCGCCCCTATGAGCCCCCCCAAAGGTCTGATCCTAGAACCGCCCCTGGTGTGTCTTTAATGTGCAACACCCCCCCAGTCTCTGCTGTCAAACTTGTGTGTCCTTGATATTTGATCACATTGTCTTAAGAAGGCGGCGGTACAGCGAAGAGACGTAAGTCCTGGCGTGAATTGTAACGTAAAGTGTAACTTCCGGAGGCTAGAGTCCTGGGTTGTCAGCTGGGTCTGGGTTCAAGGCCCGGTGAGGGAGGTCTCTGTGGCGCCGTCTTATTTCTGTGTGACGTGAATTGTGAAGTACACGTGCAAATTCTGTCCGTCTCACACCGAGCGTCTTGTTGGCGCAAGGGAGAGAGCCATGCGCTATGAGCTCCAGGGATTGGGGGTTCAAGTCCCGGCAAAGGAGGTCTCCCTGGGATTGTCTAATTTCTACATCACCTGAATTGTAATGTCAAATACAAGCGTGACATTGTGGTGCAGGGGAGCGAGTTGTGTGTGTGGTCTGCACAGGAGACCCGGTTTCAAGTCCCAGTGAGGGAGTGTGGTGTCATCTTATTTCTACATGAATTATAATATCAAATACAAGTGCGGCTTTCCAGCACATCACAGTGGGTGTCCAGGTGGCGCAACACAGAGCGCTGCAGGTTATCAGATCTGTAGACCAGGGTTCGAGTCCCGGCAAGGGACATCTGTTTGGTTTGCTCTTGTGTATTGTGATGTCAAATACAAGTG
>JAOPHQ010000319.1:127500-177500 GCA_030340625.1 Merluccius polli | reverse complement strand
CCCACCTTAGCCTCACCAGCCACCAGAGTACAAGAGTGGTATATAAGATGGAGCGGTGTACATATTCAAAACACTTTCACCGGGAGGTTATGCCGGGCCTGTTAGCTAGACCGAGCAGACCAGACCCGGTCACTCCTTGACCCGTGGCGTCCGGTACCAGGTGGCGTGGGGCCGCGCCGGTCCTGGTCCCGCGGGGACAGAGGGCAGAGCCCGGCGGTGTCTGGAGCCATAATGCCTGGCCCTCTCTCTCTCACCCACGCTAATCTCCTTACCCTCCTGCTCTCCCATTCCCGGGGCCACGTCCAGGGGAGTCCCCAGAAGGGAGGAAGGGAGGGAGGGAAGGGAGGGAGGGAGGGAGGAACATATTCAACACATGTTGATATGTAGTATATACATATGTTTAGGCCTCAGCATTAAAGTACTTGCGTTAAATACTTGATCCCGTTTGGTCAGTGTAATTCCGAGGGTGTGAATTACTTTTCAATAACGGGATAATATGGCTTTGATTTACATTTGGATCATGACGACATGTGATGGCGGTGGACCAGATGAGACCACCGCTGCAGTAGACCGCAGCTCCTCTGGCTTGTGGATCAGTTATTCAGCGTTGCTTCACTCGGTAATGCAAACAGAAGAGGTCGATGGTCGGGGAGAGATTTAGTTGAGAAACGACTATGTTTTCTGTTGGTTTCTTCCCATCCTTGTTCCAGGGACATTATATATGGCCTTTTCATTATAGTTGCTCATTATGGTTTTCAAACCGGCTTTATGTCCGAGAGGTAGTCATTAGGAGGCTGTTGCAAACGGTTGATTGATGGCAAATTCCGTTGTTGAACAAGCTCATACTTTACTTTTGGCATTGTCTGAAAAAATCAATACATAATATACGGGTGTAGTTCTAGTTTTATTGCAACATGACAAATCTATATGACATCTAATCCTTTTCCTCCTGGCAGATGTGCAGGTCCAGGACTTCCTGGTGCGTTTGCAGGGCAGCGTGGGCGACGCCAGCCAGGGGATGTGGCTGCAGCAGGCGACGGCGCTCTTCATCCAGAGCGGCGTTCAGCTGCTGACGGAGTTCAAGCACCACGCCGAGGCCTGGGCCAACACCAGCCTGGTCCGCTCCAACTTCAGCCAGCCCAACCAAACGCACAGCCTGCTGGGCTCTCCCACCCTGGTGCGACTGGGACACCAGCGCAGCACCGGTAGGCTGTTGCAGCATTGCTGCATGCTAGTATAGACTGAAAATGTATCTCTGTTGGGCTGTCTGGTATCAGCTATGCTTACCTTTGCCTCTCTCTGGCTTTGGCTGACATTTACATGTTGCTCTATGAGTGATTAATGTCGATTAATGTTGAAATTAGTACTCGTAATTCATGTAAGATGCTGACTTTTTTTTCACTTCCAGATGATACGTGGCCCGTCCAGTCGGGTGGCAGCAGCAGCGGGGAGCCGTCAGGCTCAGGCGAGCCCCAGGGAGAGGCGCTGTGGTGGGGCCAGCGGCTGCAGATGGCCCTGGTCAACACGGTGGCCTTCCGGGGGATCTGGCAAAAGCAGTTCCTCTTCACCAACACCCAGAACCTGCCCTTCAGCCTCTCCGACGGCACCGCGGTCAAGGTGCCCATGATGTACCAGGCCACCGAGGTCAACTTCGGTAAGACGCGTCAAATTTTGCCAATAAATGAGTCGATCCATGGGACAAAGCAGTCTCCGCCGAGATACAAAGATTCGCTCTGAATACCTCTCAGTGCTAAATATAGTGGGAAGCGGATCATCATAGAACCTTTAAAACGATTGCTGAACATTAGTAAAGCGGTAACCATGGACACTATTATTGCATTACTTGCAAACTAATAAAATTGTGTTTTTTGTAGGTCAGTTCCGCACGGCGTCAGAGCAGCGGTACACGGTGGTGGAGCTGCCCTACTTGGGCCGCAGCCTCAGCCTGCTGCTGGCGCTGCCCAGCGACAGGAAAACCCCCCTGTCCTCCCTGGAGACCCAGCTCAGCCCGCGCCAGGTGGCCTCCTGGGACACGGGCCTGCGGAGGACCAAGATGGACGTTTTTTTACCCAAGTGAGCGCCCCCCCCCCCCCCCCCCCCGAGACCGTGTGCCGGGTTATCTTGTGATACCTCACAAACCATATACAACCTTATAGGACCTTCAGATGGTCTCTACCCAATATCCAACATGGAATTACGACTAATGTGAATGTAATGTGTCAGTGTGTGCGTAAATCAAAAACACCCTCCCCACTGCCCCTTTTTTGTAAATTTGTGGTGTGCCTTATGTTAACTTTTATGAAAAACTTTCTCGATTCCCAGGTTCAAAATGCAAAACAAATTTAACCTGAGGTCAGTGCTTCCCTCCATCGGCATAAGCGACGCCTTCAGCCCGACCGCAGCGGACTTCACTGGCATATCAGGTAAACACGAGGAAAACCCCCATGTTTCTCAAGGGTGTTTCGTTCCCTCTCAAAACGTAAATGGGCAACAGATGTTTTTTGACAGATGATTCACGTCTCCCCCCCCATCCCCCCCCCCACCCATTCACAGTGGAGGAGGGTCTTTACGTCTCCGAAGCGTTTCATGAATCAAGCATAGAGGTCACAGAAGACGGTACAAAGGCGGCGGCTGCCACGGGTGAGCAAATCCACTCTAATAAACGATTGAAGCCGAGAGATGTCTAGTTCAGAGATGCATCTCAGCATCTCTGATCCATCTCAGCATCTCTAAACTCCCCTCATAACGGTCCTAATCATCAGCGCACATATCTCTGTCTGCCTTATAGCGATGGTGCTGCTGAAGCGATCCCGCGCGCCGGTCTTCAAGGCCGACCGGCCCTTCATATTTCTTCTTCGACAAGTCACCACAGGTATTTAGCTCGGGGCGGCTACACATGTTGTATTATTAAGGAGTTGTCATGGAGTGAAGAAAGACGTCGGCGCAATATGGAAATGGATAGGTCGCGTTGGCCTGCTGTACACTACATAAATATATGGTTTCCTTAACATGGGAATGCATTTTTTCTATTTTGCGTCCATCTCATAGGATCCATCTTGTTCATGGGACGAGTGACGAATCCGGCAGACCAAGCACCCTGAGGAACGACAAGACTCATGCACCACCACCCCCCCCCCCCTCCCAAAACATCACATTAAGCACACACACACATATATATACCCCCCCCCCCCCCCCCCCCCCAAGTATTTATTATGGACCTGCAGGACGGTCCAGACACAGAGGGACTATCTATTTTTTTTGTAAATATCTGTAAATAAAATTTTATTACATCTCGTTTTTACACCCCAGGTGTTTGTGGCGTCTTTTTCCCAGCCCCCCCCCCCCCCCCCGTCCAACTCCCGTTGTTAAGTCCAGACCACCCTCACATGCTGCAGGGTCTGCAGCACATACACCAGAACACAAACAACACATGGGGGGGACTCAGAGTTACAGAACAACGTGACACTTTATTTACATGGCCCTTCACAGTGTAAAATAGAAACTTTATTCATGGAAATACTTACAAAAAAAAGGCCATTTCCACTGAACATTCTCTTTTTAAATAGTACTCTAGGGTTATTTACATCTATACAGTGTATTCAAAATACTTTCATTTGGTAGCGTCCTCATTCACAAACAAAACAGAAAAAGACAAGTATGGCAGATTTTGGTCCCTGTCCATGGAAGAAGGAAGGGGAAGAGGGCTGCCTCCTCTCAATCCACAGATCAACCCTCCCACTCTCCGACCGGTGGTGCTGGAGCGCGGAGACGATCGGTGACGATCAATAAGCTCAACCAATAGCATTGGAATTTGATTGGTTAAAAAGTTCAGGTTTATGTTAAAATACCCCCCCCCCCCCCCAGAAAAAAAAAAAAACGCGACACTAATGCAAGTTACTTAAACAGTAAGAGCCAAAAGTCTTTGTTTGGGATTTGAGGCAAAAGAAGCGGATAGAAAGTCATTATTTGGCAGCTACCGGCAAGGACAAGTTGTCCCTCCATGCCCCCCCCCCCCCCCCCCCCCCCCCGCCTCATCTCCTGGAGACGAAATGTCGACATTGCACTTCAACCATTGAAAACAAATCACAATAAATGTATATTAAAACAAAAAACATGTTTGTTAACTAATGCTGATGACATTGCCAACTGCAATGCATTAGTGTCGGTTCCTGAGCTTAGTCCCTGTACATAAACGGTTGTTCCACCTCCAATAGTTTGCATGTTTCAAAAGGCTTGGCCCGTTGGCGTCGAGTCTAAAGAAACTCATGTATTGCTTAAAAAGAAGTAATAAAGAACTGCCAAGGTAACAATATTGCTCGTCTTCAAACCCAGCCCAAGAACAATTGTTTCAAGGAAAAACAAAAAAACAAAAACTGTTTTCTTTAAATGCTAATCTTTCCAAGTCATTCAGGTAGGTAGCCCACAAGTTGAAAGAATGAAATTGCACCAAGCTGCGCTCGTCTGCGCAGTCGGTCAATGGAGTGCTTTTCCTTTCCTTTTCTTCTTACAGGAGTGGTAATCGTGACAAACAATTGTCATCAGTTCCGCCAATCAGAATTGGTTCACCAACAAGTGCATTAAGACTGTCGTTTTTGAGCCCTCCCTAAGAAAATTAAGCGGGACGGGCCATCCGAGATTGAAGGGTACACACAAGACAAGTTAACCCCAGGGTGGTGGTGTTGGGTCAATTTAACCGGGGGCCGCCACAAAAACACATCGGATCCTACTGTGACCCTGAGTCAGTTGATGCGTCACATGTAAAACCCTCACAAAAACCAAACCCTTCCTTTCCTTCAGATCAGTTCATTTGTCGAAATTTGTCAGCATCACCATAGGTAGCATTCCAAAAAGGAAAAAAAACGAGTCGCCGTCTCTTTTCTTGTTTGGGATCCTAACTTTAAACGAAAACGGTGAAATGTCTTATTTGCGGGTTACATAGGGAACAGCTTCACCAGATGGAATATGAACATGAACATTACACACAGGCCAGGCAATTTGATTGCGTGGGCCCAGCCCCATACTCCGTACAAGTGCTATCTTTATTGACCCTGCGCACCCTGACAAATAACTGACGTACGCCGAGCTCAACGCTACCTGCTCTTCTATTCATCAAGTTCTGGTTCCCATCAAAGCTCGCCAGCTCGATATTGACATGACAAAGAAACAAAGAGGCTCGACCGGTGCAAGCAAATGGTGGCTTCTTGGGGAGTTTAGAGGTGTTTTTGTTCAGCCCGTCTCTGTGATGGTTGTCGTGGTGGGGGGGGGGGGGGGGGTGGGGGTTGTTTAAGGGGAGGGTTCGGTTTTCGGTCTGAGCAACGGGGGGCTCAGAGCGCGTTCATGTGGTTCATATTATTGGCTCTGTTGTGGATCTCTTCTAGAAAGTTCTCCAGCTGCTCGATGAGAACCCTCTTCTTGAACCTGGTCAATACAACAAAGCGTGAAGAAAAAAATAAAGATTTAATAATCAAAGCTAAATCATAAATGTACACAAGAGAAATTTCCTACAGATGCTTTTTTTTATTTTTAAAAAGGGCAAGTTGCGCACCTGGCAGCCTCTTTGATGATGTTCTGGAGAAAGATGAGCCGCGTGTCCAGAGTGCCCTGGATCTGCTTCAGCAAGTGGAAGATCTTCTCGTAGTCTAGATTCAACAGAACAGGAGGGAGACGGGTTACTGTACCACACTGCAGACAAGCATAATGTCAACGTCGATCGAGTGGGATATCCCCCACACACTGACTGTCATCAGTCAAATACTAGGTTCAAACCATATTGATGTACTGGAGAACATCCTTACATTTTTTTATTATTTTTTAAAATAATTTGTAAAATAATTTCTTTAACACAACGAACATAAGCCCATGCGAGTCTCCATGATTATGCGTCAATGGTATAAATCTATAATAATGAGGTTAGGCAATAAAATACTTGCTATTGGCAATGATAAAGTAGCTTGCAGTAGTTTCCTACAAATGCCTCATATGGTTAGTTGATTCAGGTGGATAGAGGAAAAGGGGGAGGGCCCTACGTCTGCCTGGTTTCCTGATCTCCTTGGTGATGAGCGCCCTCAGCTGGTTGTTGACCTCAATGCACTCGTTGAGTATCTGCCTCTTGAGGGCGGACGGTGAAGGGTAGCGCTGTGGCCGCAGCTCAGGCGAGAGTCCGCCGCTGTCCCCCGCTCCCTCGCCAGCGGGCGGGAACTCCTCGTCCCGCGCGCCGCCGTTCTCCACATCCTCCTCTACTTCCTCCATCTGATGCACTTCATCCTCATCCACCACCTCCACCTCCTCCTCATCGTCGTCCTCCGCCTCCTCCTCCTCTCCCAGGGCTGCCGGCTGCCGGGGGGTGGCGTCCACCACGTGGTTCTCCAGTGGGTCCAGAGGCGTGAGGGCGGGGCCGGGGGAGTCCGGGTCCAGGTCCGAGCTCCTCTCCGGGCTGTAGTGGTTCTCGTTCAGGTGGTTGATGATGAAGTCCGGCTCGCTGTCGCTACTCTCCGCGTCTGGAGGGTCACACAGCAAACCATGATACCTTGTTTACATCTTTTAATGTCTATTGATTAGTGATGCACCGATCGTTATCGGCAGTTTAACGCCCCCTAAACACGCGATTGGCCGATCCACTTGAAATTTGCAGATTGCAGGAGCTGATCACGTGACTAAAACTATTGTGGACAATACGCGCCATAATTATGTTTAGTCAATGAGACAATGAATGTTTGTCCTGCTTTAACATAATTCCTCTTGAAATTGCCCTGACTCTCAACAAAGGTAGACAACACTTAACCACAGACATAGCCCGTTTTGTTGATCTCGGTGATAGGATGCAATAACCAGCCTGCTTACTGAAAACTGGTCTTCACTCTCCCAGTTTTTTGTTTTTAGGTTTGTGCAAAAAATAGTAGGCCAACAGTTCATTATTCACACATTCCCACGTTAGTTGAAACTATTGAATTATCTACAACCGCCGGACAAGGCTGCTCCCCACAAATCCTTTCTCCTTTATCTGAAACTTAACTGGCTACTCCACTGCTCTAATGAAAGATGAGTGAGGGCGATGTCCAAAATAATTATGTCTCTAAACGGCATAATTGAAGCGTTTCGGAGCCAAACGATCGCAACCACAGTACTTATGTCAGAGTTCCTACTATGTGAAGCACAACAAGAAAGCTAGACTTCAAAACAGTGCTGTCCGCTGTAGCTGGACCCCTGGTCTGAGCTCGTGAGTGAAGCGGTTCACAGCTTCCCTTTCATGGATTTCACGAGTCAGTGTGTCGCATGAGTTCTGGTCTAATTTCAAAGTCCTGGCATAGGCAGGCTATATTTATCCATGTGAAACTGTGTATGCATCCCATTGCATACTGGTGGTTTTGGCTCAATTAATTTGTCCCAATGATACATTTATCACCTTGTTTCCGTGTGTGCAAAACTCACCATCGTTGATTAACTATTATTATGTGCATGGGCTGGAGTTGTCAAACTGAATGACATTTGCTCATTAAAATGTCATCATAGGCTATTGCCGACTTTGATTGACTACTTAAAATCATAAAACACGAGACCTGCAGCCTTTAAAGCGATAGACTATAAGAAACACGGTTGTATAATTGGGTAACATAGGCCTACGCCACAACACAGGAGGCAAAAGGTTAAAATATTTGTCATCACCCATGGCCATTGCCAGATCAAGTTTGTTAATTAAACAGTTACATCTCTTCTAATACGTCTCTTGTTCTATTTATGCCATGTGCTGTTCCTAGAATGCCAATGAAAATCATATAAAATAATTATAATCATTTAATATTTATGATATTATTATTAAAAGGTCTGTGGGTTTATAAACCTGGCTGCCCCAGTTTTAAAAGGACAATTTAAGCCTATATTTCACTGTAAAAAGAAATCAGTAATCGGTATTGGATCGGCTGAACACACATTAAAAATACATTTGTGATCGGCCTAAAAAAACCTTTGCGAATCTTTCTTTGCGAAAAGCTTTCTGTACCACAGCTCCAATTCTGAACCCAACAAATCACATGAGGCATTTGTAAGGATGCGCATGTATTCAAAATATTGCCGTGACATTAGTGGGCATTAATGTGCGAGTCAAACTCACCGGATGTAGGTCTGGGGCTGGCAGGTGGGGTGACCGGGGGAGTGTAGGCCCTGCCCAGGCGTAGCAGAGGGGACATGCAGCGCCGTCTCTTGGGGCCGCCACCCTGCATGGGGCTGCTGTCGCCCTGGGGCCGCTTGCCCTTGTTCTGGGGGCCCGTCACAAACTCATCCGCCTCGTCGATCATCATGCCCTGAGAGAGAGAAGTTAGGTTTAGCTCCTGTAGTATACACACACTCAAGAACAATGCTGCTATTCTGTATTCATCACAGGGTGCTTACTGGATACTCAATAAGTCATTCGATTTAAGAAGCGAAAAAATTATAAAAAAAGAAAGTATTATAGAAACAGTAAGTAAAGAAAAAAAAAGGCTGGTAGATATGACCAATTGAACTAGGGCACGGGGCTGCAAACTGTCAAACAAAGCCTTTTGGTCCACTGACACTGTGCTTCTGCGTGGGGTGCTGTAGAAGATGCAGCAGAACCTGTAGCTAGAGTGAGGGTTCGGCCGTACCTTCTTGTCCAGCTTGAAGGGGTTGCCGAATGTGTGCAGACGCTTGGGCTGCTCTGGGTCGGCGTCTCGGAGGGGCTGTGGCGCCGCCTTTAGAAAGTCCTGGTAGTTGCCCATTTGGGCTATTGGCACACTATGGAGCTGGTCTGGGTGGGCAATGACAAAAAAAATAAAATAAAAAAATCATTAGATGGCCAAATTGTCTGAACACTTTCCAACTAAAACGCTCAAATGGAAGAGTCCTGGGTTCACACAACAACAAAGACATGTCTTCTGTGTAGACTACCTAGGTCCTGTCCCCGGAGTGAGCAGACGCTGGTGTTGAGCAGGTTCCTCCTCATGCGGCTGAGCTGGTCCAGCAGCTGGCTGCGGGGGATGTCGTAGGGGTTTCTCAAGCTCTGTGGCTTCAGACTCTGGGGGGGGGGTGGGGGGTGGAGATGGTATGTGAGTGACGTAGTGTGCGTGTGTGTTGAGGAGACATCAAACATAGCGCTTTATCTCAAAAATCCCTACTAGCCTGTGAGATCTGAACAAGGCTATGGAGGAGCACACTGGTTCAAAATGAAAGGAATATTTTCCAAGATACTCTCGAAGTTGTATGATTGGCTGAATTTAAAATCAAGTGGTATTTATTATTTTCTATATACAAAAAACATCCCAACACATTATCGTGTATCGTGTACCATCTTAGGTCCCCGAGGGATTTTCTTTGGTTCTGATTAAATACAAACCAAAGCCCGACCAAAACAAAACAAGCTCACTTTGTTGAGCAGCGCCAGGTGGAAGCCCTGGAACTCCTTGGAGTTGAGCTCTTGGGGCATGGAGGCCGACTCCCCGGTGATGCTCTGCAGCAGCTGGTTGAAGTCCCTGCGCTGGGCCAGGGAGATGGCCCCCCCGCCCCGCCAGCGCACCTTGATGCCTGGCTCGGGTGGGGGCTTCTTACCGATCGAGGCTATGAGCCGGTCGTACTCGATCTTAGACTGAGGGGGGACAACAACAACAACGGCTTAGAGACTTTAAATGGGGTGAGTGGTCTTTGAAAGATAAAGGCACCCTGAAAAGTGTACCGACGAAGCAGGGGCATTATCTCCTGTTCCATGACCACTCGAACAGAAGGTGTACCTGTTGGCTCAGCTTCTTGAGGTAGGACACCACGCTGTAGCTGAGGCCATACTCGTTGTCAGCCAGCAGGTTGGGAGCTCCCATGATCCTCAGCGCTTTCTTTAAAGGCTATGGCAAACAAACTCAGAAATTAATGGACATGAATGGAGGGATCTACACACAACACATGATAACAGAAAACACATTTATTGCGATGCAAGTCAGTAGTTCTCACCCCGATGTAATATGGAGGCATGGTCTTTAGGTAGTTGTCAAAGGATTGCCGCCATTTGAGGGTAGCTTTGAACTTGTGCACTTTGATCAAATCATCTGCAAAGGAGAACATTTTCTTTTTAAAAACACGATAACGTCACAACATGTCAATTAACAAATCAATCAAACTTTTTATTTAAAGCACATTTCATGCTGGAGACGTGTGAACCATATTTTCCCCTCATGATCTACATCACCCGTACTGCTCATAATATTATATATGGCATTAATTTACAGACAATGAGCTACTTCCATGCAGTGCTGCTTGTTGAGGGCTCTGGGGCAGGTCTTACCTAGCAGTGGAAGCAGTACTGGGTAGTTATAGGGCATCACAAAAAGGTTGACACAGTTGAGGGCCGTGCTGGCCTTCAGGTAACCAAAGGGCTGGCCCAGGTCACTGTATTTGGCACTGTTACAGACAAACACCTACAGAGAGAGGGCAAGGGAAACCAGCTGGGTTAACAACAGTGTTGAACTGATTCACCCTGATTTAATATTACTTTATTTTTCCATCATTCTTGTAGACCACACTAAAGTGTATGTTTGTGTAGTGGGGCCCACCTGCCAGCAGGTGTGGGGGGACTTCCTCTCCAGGATGTACTGCGTGAGAGGCGAGGGCTCCAGCTCATACTTGTCGAAGGGCACCTTGTCTATGACCATGGGCTCGGAGTCCAGGCACGAGAAGTGCACATGGGGGTGCGCAGAGCGAGGGGGCTGCTCCCAGAGAAAGAACACAGCATGGCAGTATGCATTATAACCAACGTTTACAGCCCTGATCCGTAGGACTGTTCAAACATCAGTGACATCCAAGGTCGAGTCGAGAATTTTTCCACCTTGTTGCAGTTACCTTTTTTTACAAGTCGATTCACATGTTTAAATGAAAGCACGAACATTGAACATCTATCAATGGATCATTGCTAGTAATAGTCGCATGCAATGTTGTCGATTTTGAAATATGGCAAATACTGAGTAATAGTTTTCCCCCCCTTCTTCTCACCAGAGTGGGAGAGTTCTGGTCAGGCCAGAAGGCCTCAGGGATGGGCCAGTGTCCTATGGGCACACCGGTCTTGGGGTTAGGGCGGACGTAGATGAGCTTGTGACAGCAGTGCCATAGCTGGGGGCCAGACTTCACCTCAGGAGGTGCGTCTAAAAAACAGAAACAAGATAAAGAGATACAAAAAGATATTAGAAACAACGGCTCAGGAATACAATTTGGTCACTTGTTTGGCCCAGGGTTGCTGTTTTAAAAAAAAAACTAAAACTAGGCCCACGAGCAGCAAGGTCATATCCCAGACAAGGCCCCCATTATCTATGGAAGCTTTCCCAGAAAATGTATTTTAACAAAAGTTTAGAAAATAAACTGTAGAAAACATTTCTTCAGCCAGCCATGGAGGGCAAACAGGGGCTGATACTGCCCAAGGCTTTCACAACATTGTAGGGCGATGTCTTTAATAAGTAGATGGTGATTTTGACAGAAGAAAAATGTATATTGACTTGTCTGGGCCCAGCAGCGAAAAGAGCACACTCAGTTAAGAGGTGAACAGGGTGCATTATAATTTACCGAATACAATAGTTCAGCTACAGAGGTATAAACAAGTTGCTCCCAATGGCATGGGCGCACACGTGTGTCGTGACTCACCCTCAATGGGGGGTGGGTCAGGGCCCGTCTTCTCAAAGTTGATCACCACTCCACTCTGGATCTTCTGCACAAGAGACTCTAGACATTGGTTCAGCATGCGCTGGGAGAAGACACTGTAGGAACGCCCTGCAAGGACAAACACAGATGGAGAATGCCTGTTAAAAAAGTGTACTCGAGAATGAACACACATTTCATTCCAACAAAAAACATGTGTTAAATAAAAAAACGATTACAATAACCCTTCAAATAATACTTTGCATTAATTGCTGACGCCATCATCCAAACAGCCAACAATTATTACTGTATAATAATACATACAGTACACTTGGTTCACTGTAGTACAGTGCCCAAGTCACTACTACTAGAATTAGCGGCAGCTAATGACCCCCTGATTTGCTTGTCTAGCTGCCTAGTAGCACCGCATCATCCGTCTGACAGGTCACCTCCAGCGACCTGCCATGCACCCATTCACACACGCGAGCGCCACTGTGTCCCCCACACCATCAGCACTAATGGAATGGAATGGCGACCGTGTGGCGCCACCTGCTCATTGTCTGTGGGAGCTGTGTCATGAAGGGCATTCAGCACTGCCTTCTGGAGGGCCACAGAAAGCCTAACGGTGAGGATGTGTGTTCTCATCTAAATCTTAGATGTTTCTGCACTGGGGTTAGGGTTAAAAAAGAAATTGGAGCCAAGAGATGCAAAAGAGGTCTCACAGGACAATATCTTCTGCAGTAGAAGGTGTGTGTGTGTGTCACAAACAAACAGGTCTTTTTTTCTCTCCCAACTCCCAGGGAGTATTGACCTTCTTAATTCTGATTTCCTGGTATAGATTTCTCCCAACGGCAGTTGAAGTGTCAATGTGTCTCAAGTGTCTACAAGAGCACAGCATTAGAACATTAGGGTAAACAATACAGTTGACCCGGGCTACCTTTTCATCGCGTCACCAACTTAAACATGCCGCCCCCCCTCCCACTACCTTCAACAATACTTCCATTGTTCCTGTTCTCTCGGTAATGACAGGGATGATTCATTCGCTAGGCCCTGGCCTACATTTCCCAAATTGCTATTTTGATCTTGGGTTATAAATACCCCGTCCTCGTCAGGTTCCTCTAACCCGTCAGCTTAAAAAGCAGACGCCTGTCCGGAGATGTCGTACACCTCATATGGGAGTCGTTTTGTTCCTAATGGAGTTCGCCATCATGTAAATTAAGTAACGTCCACCTTTGCAGGACGGTTGAGATGGCGCCAACGAACCTCTTGAAAGCTTTTCTCTCAAGTAAAATACAAAAGCCGACGTAGATAAAAACAGGAATATTTGAAAATTGAATTCGATTTTATTCATCCCCAACATAGTACAGTATTTTGTTGCCATCAAAACTAAATAATGGAAAGATGGCAGGAAACCTTAGTTGAACACAGCAGATGGCTCTTCAGTCGCTTTTTTGTTGTTTTTTTCCACATACAGCACACATGCTCCCGCCTTACCTCCTGTGACCTCACACATGGGGGTGATGGCCGAATCGTCGGGCGGGACACCACCCAGGGGCTCAGGCTCCACGGAGGCGTGTCCGGGGATGCGCAGCACCAAGGAGAACAGCCTCTGGTCCCACCGGAAGGGCTCCTTGGTCAGCTCGCTGCCTGGCAGAGGGGTGGTCAGGGGCAGATGCAGCTGGAAGACAAACACCGGTGTCAGTGTGTATTGTTGTTGAAGGAGTTAATCGATCAACACGAGCGTCCAGCAAAGCGCTGGACGCTAGGTTGAGCGTTGGAATTTATTCATAGCTTCCAAGTCATGGAATCTTGCATTTAGGTATAGAACTGAAGAAAGCTTTTCCTGTTTCGATTTCATTGGCTTTAAAACGTCAAACAAATCGGTCATCTAGTTGGACTTGCTTCGAGGTCATTGTCAAGCGAGTCGAATGTTTTGTTTTCTTTGTGCAGAGCATCAAGGTGGAATCTAGCTATCAAGCTGTCTGCTACACACAGGGTAGTATTAGGTTGGCTTTGACGCTCAACTCCATAGAAATACATTGGCATAGGAATACATAGGCAACGCCAATGCTGAACTCTCCTCATGTTTGGACCACTACGCTTTTGCGTGTGAGTCATAGCTGTGCGGTATGAACTTAGCGGACTGGAATGGACCATTGCGTCGGGAGGTGTACGCGTGCCTAGTTAAACAAGACTGACATAAGGAGTGAATTATGTGATAATGGCCGTCTGTTACGCACGGAGAGAAGAAAATTCCCCCTCAAGTCTAGGAGGCACATAACAATAACATTACAGGAGAAATAATGAACAGCCATAGTAGAAATGTGCGACATTCATATTTCTTGAGATCCTTTTTCTCCCTGGGGCCCACATAGTGTGTCAACGTAGAACAACAAAAACAAATCACAGGGCGGGATTAGCCACACGGCAGACATGTTATTGCTAGCAAAACCACAACTACATGGCAGGCGATTGGTGTCTGGCACCAAACAGATGCTAGCCCAACTGACACCATAAAAGCTATTAAGGAAAAGGTAGGTCTGAAACTGTGTACACCGTGGCTCTGCTTGTTAGGCACAGAGCACAATATCAGCACTATTCAATTACTGTATAGATTAATAGTGTTCTCATAGGGTGTGTGTGGGAGAAGGCTCCAGCTGGCTGCTGTTTGCGTGGTTGGTAGAGGCAGCACATGTAACCGATATATACAGGGAGGAGGTGTGCAACGGAGGCAGGGAGGTAGACGGGCCAGTCTGTGGGAATCTACAATTACTATTTGGTCATTGATGGGATGTTTTTGTTTCAAAGGAACTTAGCAGTGAATACAGATACATGACATTGAGGAGCAGGTATGGGCTAGATATCTTGCTTGAGGATGGCTACATGTAGACTGCGGACATGGATCGAACTCAGAAAATTGAATCCCATGGGAGTGGGATTCGAGCGCTCAAGATATTCTATCCTAGCCCCCAAAGTGTAGTGATGGGTAGAAAAGGAAATGTGGATTCACCACACAAGGATATAGTAAACACACCATGTGATCATTTTACTGTTCAATCAATTAGGATGTTTCCCTTAGTCACACACCATCGTCATAGTTTGGTGTAGTGAAGCTCCATGTACACATTAATGTTACGAATGGTTGTCATTATTATATAGACAAGTGCCAAATTATTTTAGAATATTAGGACACTTGGGTGCACATTGGGGACTTTGTGCGCCACGTAAATATTTGCATTCATGTGTGATGATGAAGACAAGTGCCAACCAGGAATCATTCCCGATTGGCTGCACTCCCACCCTCTTCCCACTCCCATGATGTCTATGGCTGACCTCGTCTTGGACGCCGCTGCCGCTTGTCAGTTTGTTGCCGTCGGTGATGGCGATGATGATGGATGGCTCGAGGAAGAATGGATTCCTTCCCTAAGACAGAAGGAAAAAAAAGGCTATATTAAAACAACATGCCACAGTACTATATTCATAACAATATATAACACTAAGAACATATTATTCCTAATGCTAGCATTGCAGATTTTAAAGGATTTCCTCATTTATAACAAGGTATACCACCATTAAAAAAGGTGGGAAGAATAACTTCTGTTACAAAGATACACTTAACGGATCTTATCTAAGCAGGTGGTGGAGAGAGAGACCAAGAGTGAGACAGAGCATAAGAGAAAGGGATCCCTGGCCTAGGGGAATAATGCATAGCAGTATAGTCTGCAGGGAGAGCAACACCCAAATACATCTCAGCACCTTTGACAACAACAAAGATGGTGTCTTTGTGAGTGCATCTGGATATACACTCACAGAACCCCCCACCGCCCTGCATATGAACTCCACACAATGCCAGAAGAGTGTATGGAGAGCACATTATTAGGTGAATCCTCTGTGAAGTCCCTCTGCTCTCAGAGTGGTGTGGAATAACATCATTGTTTGGTGTGGGTATTATGAATCAGTGAGTGCATCGTTGTTCATCATCCTCAGCTCTGTGAATAACTTATTCTGCCAAGTAGATGGCGGTCTGTGTTGCATTGGGACCGGTGTTCTCCTATTAAATAGTTTCCATACGGATTCCCGGTGCCCTGCCCAAACCGTTACATAAGCATTTTAAACAGGCAGACTTTGCTTTGCAAGCCTTTTCTTTTTGCGGCACAATTGATTTGTCTGGTAAACATGCTCAAAAATATTACTACAGTACCGACAGCGACCAATAGTATCCATGACAACCTGCCAACCCCCCCCCCCCCCCCCCCCCCCCCCCGTCTATAGTTAAATCCCCTCATGGTCACAGTGAGGCTGGATGACATCAATAAGTTTTGCAGTCAGTACGGCTAGCTGTGGTTATAACCAGAGGATATGTGTCTAAAAACATATTAACTGTGGTGAATTTCCTATGCGGCCATTTGGCTCAGGCAGTAAAGAGTGGCCGACGCTTCTAAAAAAAGGCAGGTTCCTAAATCCTCTGCCACACAGTGATGACAAGATGGAGTTCAAGCCAAGTTAGTCAATTATTCTAGCTCCGACAGAGTTCTCTGTCTTTAACACGCACACAAACAATTTCTGCCTCTGCCCCCTCATCCCATTGCATCTAATGAAAGCGTCATCAGTCTTGCAGCGGCGGACGACTTGGCAATGCCCCGGCACTAGGCGGAAAGGTCCACTCTGAAGAGACGCTGACAACCATGCACGGACGCCTGGCAACCTGAAGGGCTCTTTATGACTACAGAGGAAAAACACTTCACCATGTTGTGGACTCCTCGTTCACACCTTCATCGCCCCCTCCCTGCCTCCCTCTGACATTTGCTGGGTTTGGGACTTCTATGTCGGTTAAAAACATATTACCCACATCAACGGTTCGGAAGTGGGAGCCCATGAGAAGCCATTGTCTGAATATAAATCCTGTAAAATGTATACACTTTGTACATCTTTCATGTCAGGCTTTAAAAAAGAAAAAATAATTATATATATATATATATATATACACACACACACACAAACAAACAACGTAGCTTCCTGGAATAGGTTCAATTTTGTTCCCTTTTTCATGCCTCTATTCTAGCAGCCTGCCCGGAAGGAGGTTAATAATCCCAATGTAATAGACACACTTCGAGTGGGACTAACTTTGATTCATACACAAAGTCTGTACTGTGTCTTTACATTAGTCTGCCTGACACAGCAGTACTTGCCAGCCACAGTTCCCTAGTGAGTCGCGGACATGGATTATTCATCATCTATCTACGCCTTACCCTGGATGCTGGAGACCTTTCATTTGGTTACTCAGGAAATGCTGGTTAAACATTCATCCAACCACTCCACACTACTTACCACGAGACCATTGTCTCTCACCGGAAAGGCAGATGTCCTCAAAACTAGATATAATGTGCACATTACCCATCATCTTCAATATGTTGCAGAGTGCCCAGAAACCACGACGCACACATACATTACATACTTACTTGGACTCCGTGTGTAATAACCCATGTGAGTGTAAAAAACATAAAAAATAAAAATGCAAAACGTATTCAAATTTCTTTTCCAGCAGCAAAACACTCGCAAGGGGGAAATCTACAGTGATTAGCCATGTGTTGAGACTATGCTAAGATAAAGTGTCTCATACATGTCATGTATATTTCTAGACCAGATTATAGTACAGATTACATGTATAAACTGATCCTTTTCACACAGTCAAGTCTTCTTGAGTCCCTGACCTCATTTTATAAGACCTAGCAGTGCACTCCTTTGTCTTGAATCAGTAATCATGAACTCCATAAAATAAAACAAGACAACGATTTAAACAGCTTGAGGAAACTTTACCCCAATTCCCATTACCTTTTCAAATTATGTTTTAAAATGTGTTCAATTGAACAACAATTAGTTAAAATGTTCCCGTATTGTAAACATTTTTTTTGTTAGGAATAATTTTCTATCAAAGGCTGCTCACTAAAAAATAAATGTTCTGTATTTGTGGTAGAATTATTTCATAGCCACTATATAACATAATCAATTATTAATCAGTATAGCATTAACACTCCAGACATAATAGCATAATAACTACTAACGACTATTGTCTGGTGATAAGTGCAGCTGTGATACGACTGTCGTGACAGTTTCATGAACTATGACCCTGTGAGGAGTGTCTGGGCGGCACGTGGAGGTGTGTAATGCTTGTAAGACTGGGGCGACTGGGACGGGGGCGGTCAGTAAGGTTGATGGGGATCCATACCGTGTCATTGAACTTTCATCGCTATATAGGTTTTCTTTCTACCTTTCCAGTACAACGTACCTGTCCATAGTTGTCTATGCCAGTCACTAATCTATTGAGATTGAGCAAATCAAAAGCGGTCCTCAAGGACTGGCCAATAGTTGTAAGTCCAGTTGCTTGAAGGTTCCTCAATTCTGTCATGAACGTGGCATGGCTCTCTTTCCATCCAGCCTTAGAGAAGAGAGACAATGGGTTTGGTTAATGGCATCCACCCTGCATCTAATTACATATTACTAAACATTCAATTCTCGTCCAGCCGTCAAGACAGATCATATCCAGAGAGACAATGGCAGCCAACTTATGAATGTGGAATAACAAGCATGGCTATGAACTGCTTCCTGAATGAGCCAACAGTATGACAGGGGCCAGTCTAGTCAGTAGGCGCAAACACCACACACACTATATATATATATATATATATATATATATATATATATATATATATATATATATATATATATATATATATATATAATTACTCAGTAAAGTGGCAAACTCGCGATGACTTTGTGGCAATTTGGCCCCGAACAAGTGAAGTGGGCTAGTCAAGTCACCACCTCCCTCCCCCCTCTCCCCCCCTCCCTCCCCCTCTCCGTGTTTCCCCGCCCCCCCCCCCCCCCCCCCCCCCCTCCAACCCCCACCCCCTAGACATCACTTCGCCGTATAAATAACACCCAGAGTTCCTTGCTGCTCACACTGAAACAAAATGTCGGCCATGTTTTTAAAAGGGGGGTATATGCGAGCGAGCTCCTCCTGAAGATCTCCTCCTCCTCCTCCTTTCTCCTCCTTCCGACACAATTGACCCGCAACGTGGTGGCTGGACGGGGACAGCCGTTGTCTGCGCAAATGTAAAGCCGAAAGCCGTGGCCGGAAAAATAAACTCTACCTTTATTCCGAGCGGAACGTCCTCAAAATTTACCAACATATACCGGTCCCCTCGGCTCGCCGGATCCCTGCCTCTGAGCTGTGGAGGGGGGGGGGGGGAAGAAACAGTTAGAGATTAGCACCGAGAGACCAACCGTTTTTTTTTTTGACAGGCGAGTTTTTGTTAAAAAAAAAACAAAAAAGTGCGATGGTCGAGGCTCCCGCTTTTTGGTGGGGTGAGGAGGGGTGGTGGTGTGGGGATATCCTCCTCCCCCCACCACCCTCACCCACCACCACCCTCACCCCCCCCCCCCCCTTCAAACACACATTTTTGTTGTAACGGCGTCCCAGGTGTTACAGTACCTTCATAAAAGTCTCAACAGCGCCTTTTGCTATGTCCAGATATGTGGTGCCCAGGTGGGTGCGCTGGTTCATTGACGCGGACGTGTCTATCAGGAAAAGTAACACGGGCATGGCGGTGCTGGTGACACGTTAGTCTGCATGGACTTGGTTGTCAGTGCGACCGGCCAAAACGCAAGAAAAAAAAAAAAAAATTGTCTCTTTTGTTCTCCTGCCGCCTCTCTCCCCCCTCTCTCTGTCTCTCTCTCTCTCTATCACCACCTCCTCCTCCTCCTCCTGCTGCTGCTGCTCAGCTAGCTAGCTAGCAGGCTAGCTGGCTGGGCTAGCTGGCTAACTGTCTGTCTCACCCATTCTTTCAACGGAAAAAAAAGTGTCGGGAATAGTCTGTGTAGAAAGCCCTCCCCCCGTTTATCGTAAAGTCAACGGAATAAAACCCCTCGACCCTTACGGGCGGGTTAATGATTTACGAGGGAATATTGTTAATATTTTGGTGGTATATTTTTTTTGCAAATTTTTCCTCTAAGTTTTTCATAGAAACAAAAGTTCCCCCCCCCCATCTACACACCAGAAACTGTCAGTCCCTGCTTCTTGCCTACACTGAATGCGCCGTCTCGCGTCCACTGGTTTTAACCCCAGCCCCCGCGCGCGACGCCGCCCCGCGAGCGCCCTCTCGACGTCACGTGCCCGGCCACTCGGCTCGCTGATTGGCTGGCCCCGGGGGTCGCTCATTACCATATCCAAATAAGGATAGAGCCCTCGCCTCCGCTGTGCGCATGCGCGCTCGCTAGAAAAAAACTGGAATGCGAGAGGAGAGGATAGAGAGAAAGAAAAAAAAAAGATTATTATGCCCGTGAACATGAAGGCTGTAATGGCGACAACGATGATGGGATAGATTATGTGGCTTTTTTGTTTTGTTTTGTGTGACCGTTGTAGCAGCAGTGTGTCTGGCGGTGTGTGGGGCAATGTCCGCCATGCGAACCGGTTGCATAATCCGACATTCATTTCTTCTTTTGCACGGGCGTGGGCTTCTGTGAAAGACGGCCCCTGCGAAACTGCAAGGAAACAACATCCAAACATTGCAAAACAGCCCCCTAAATTAAATATTGCGCCGCGTTTACACAACGCGATGGCCACCAAATCTTGGTTTAGGGTTAATGGATTCCGCTTCGTAATCCCGAAGGGTTTCTCCTATTATAATAACGCACACGCACTTGCGCGCACAATGACATCAACTGTAAACAAGACACGTTGTTTCGTGGACTACGTTTCGTTGTTTCTTTTCTTTTTAAAACACCACACAACTAAACAACGGTACACCCCAGTGTTGTATAATACCTCGTCATTTATGGGTGGTCAAATGCCATGACTTTGTGATATTGTTATTTAATATATACGGCAACACGTAAGAGTGAATTGATCAATTCACGAAGACGGCTAGGCCATAAATGACTTATGAGCTGTGGGTTTTTTAATAGAGCCCAGTGGTTTTACAAAGTATAAAGTAACTTAAGCCATGTCTAGGTGTCGTCACATGGCCTGGCCTTCGTATGTGCCCTGCTTATATTAATTGAGATGAATTGAGACAGCAAATCAAATCAAATAACAATGTCCCCAAAATATCATCACTTCATGATGAAACAGGGGAGGGGGGGACGTCCAGCTGCTAAGTCATAAGACATAAAAATGGGTCCTTGTTGACTCCGTGGACGTTATTATAACGACACTTTCTTAAAGGCGGAGTCGAGTGAGCGTCAGGATGAGCCCTGTTAGTTAACAAAGACACCATCTCCGGTTCTGTCCGTCGAGGCGCATTTCAAAGTAAAGGTACGGCGACAAGCGTTCAGCGTCAACGGCGGAAACCGCAAAATGCTACTCCGTAAATCACGCCGTCGTCGGTGTGTCGACGGCGGACGATTTAACCTTAAAACGCAAAATTACGCAGAGAATATCAAATTTTTCACCAAGCCCAACAACTTTGCCAAATAAAAAAAGACAAATGTTTACGTTTAGAGGGTCAAAAACGCAGGGAAAGTCGCTAATAATAATAATAATAATAATAATAATAATAATAATAATAATAATAATAATAAACAAATCAAATACAATAGGGACCTTCCAGTTTATACTGGCTCGGTCCCTAAAAAAACAACACAAGTTGCCTTTTACTGTGAAGCGAGGACGCGTTGCCCACCGGAAGCACAATACCACACACTTCCACTGCGGAGCTCAGGGGGAGACGCCAGCCAGCAAGCCGCGTCGCAGTCAGTCAGTCAGTCAGTCAGCTGACAGGCAGCCGTCAAAACCAGTGGACCCTGCCCCCCCCCCCTGGCCCCGCCCAGCCCCGCCCCCCGCCAGGTAGGCTCGCGCTGCCGCTGCCGCCGCCGCCAGGTAGCCAGGTGAGGTAATGCTCCAGGGGCAGGACGGAGGCTGAAGGACGGGAAGGAAGGAGGGGAAGGAAGGAGGCTCCTCATGGCGGCGGAGCAGCAGCCCAAGCCGCAGACCCGCAAGCCGGTGCTGCTGAGCAGCATCGACGCGTTCCAGGACGTCGTGACCACCGCCGTGTTCATCCCCAAGGAGGACGGCGTCATCAGCGTCTCCGAGGACAGGTAGACGACAACAACAACCCCCCCCCCCCCCCCCCCTTAGTGTGTCTGCAGGGCAACGTGTGTGTGTGTGTGTGTGTGTGTGTGTCTGCGCAAAACGTTGTGTTGTTCGCTTCGTGCAATGGTTGTTATCGTCGCCCCCCCCCCCCCCCCTCCTAATCCCCACTGCCACTGGGTCAATGATCTACCTTTTAGGCCTGTGTGTTTGTGTGTTTTGTGTGTGTGTGTGTGTATTTGTGTATTTGTGTGTGTGTGGGGTATGTGTGTGTGTGTGTTGGGGGGGGGGGGGGGGGGTGCAGATTGAGAGGACGATATGGGGACTCATGCCCATGCATACATCCCTCTATAAAAGCAGGCCAGTCCAAGTCAGCTGACGCAGCTGGTCAGTGGGTTTTGTCCACTGCACGCCATTCACATTTCTGCAGTGTGCAGAATTTGCACAGCTATCTATCTATCTATCTATCTATCTATATATCTATCTATCTATCTATCTATCTATATATATGTATGTGTATATGTTGCAAATGCGCTCTGCCTTTGTAGTTTTTCCATAAAGATTGCGTCACATGTGCACGGCACGCAACTGTTGAAAATTAGACTATACATAATAATATTATTGTTAATATTAATCGTCATCATCCTCATAGTATATTATCACAATAGTCTGAGATATACTACATTTCCCTGATTATCTCGGTTTTTCTGACAACTAAACCGTTACTGAGACCAATGAGTTATTTCCATTCGCCTTGTGCGTCCCCTGACTGACTGACTGACTGACTGACTGACTGACTGACTGACTGACTGACTGGAAGGAATGAGGTGTTTATTGTCTGTGATGGAGAATTGTGTTGGTGTCTAAGACGTCACATGCCTTCTGGCTCTACAGGACAATTCGAGTATGGCTGAAGAGAGACAGCGGTCAGTACTGGCCAAGCGTCTACCAAACCATGCCAAGTAAGTGTGTGTGTGTGTGTGTGTGTGTGTGTGTGTGAGAGACGTACCCTCTGGGTAGTCTTTCTTCAGTTTCAGTTCCTCTGGAAGGGAGTGTATAAAGTATGTGTTCCCTTTATTAAGGCATATGAGCAATTTGTGGGAGTCCTACAATGTTTGTTTTTTTACAAAATGAGCTGAACTAGCTTTACTGGAAAATATTCAGTTGACCATAATGTTTACACCATTTGCAGAGTTGGAGTCAAATCAGGACACATGATAGCGATGCTATGTTGTCACAATATACATTTATGAATGGCGTTCTTTTGAGATGTGACTTATTTTCTCTGACCACAAAGCCTTGCCTGAGAACGTGGGTGGTAGGAGCATCACTGGCATTTAGATAGTGCAGCATTGTAACACTCTGTTGCAGTGCCTCGCTGCACTCGCCAGCAATGAGAATCGCCTCACAGACGTCTCATTCTCTCATCTCCTGGTTTGTGTTGTTGTCGTCGGCCATCTTGGCTCATCTTTGCGGTTATTTGTTGAAAATGCCAAAGGGGGAACGTATTTCCTTTCCTCCGACTTTTCAAGAGGCGTTCTCACTCCCGATTCTCCTCCCAAATCCAAGTTCTGATGGTATCAGCCCTTTTCTCAGGGGGTGAGTGGTTCTCGGGTTTTATTTTTACATTTTTTTTTGAGTGTGGGGTTACTGTAGTTCGGGCACCGTAGAAGAAGCTGCTGCGGACGCCCTCGCTTCAACCTTGGCTCGCTGTGGGCCCGCTCCTTGAGGTTGGCCCGGACCGCCGCTCTGTATCAGCCTGAGCAGTTCCCTCTGAAAGGTCTCTTTGTAGTCCGGGGGGGGGGGGGGGGGGGGTGGCTTGGACAGTGCAGTTCTGGTGGTCCGCTGTTAAACAAGGCTGCGACTGCTTGAGGATGAGCTCTGCGTGTGTCCCGAATCCAATGTATAATTAGAACTCAACATAGGAACTATGGATTAGGAGTATCTACCTTAACACACAATTCATCAAGTCCTTATTGACATGACAATAACAGTAATAAAAACACCATTCATTTGGAGCCATCATGTGTGAAAGTGACATTTGCTCAATCTCATGGTGGTTTTAATTTTGTCTCCATTTTCTCCAGACTCTTGCTCCTGCATGTCCTTTAATCCCGAAACCAGGAGGCTGTCAGTTGGCATGGACACTGGAAGCATCTTAGTAAGTTTCACCGCCGTGTCTCTCTCTCTCTGTCTCTGTCTCTGTCTCTCTGTCTCCCTCTGTCTCTGTCTCTGTCTGTCTCCGTCTCTCCGTCTCTCTGTCTCTCCGTCTCTCCGTCTCTCTGTCTCTCTGTCTCTCTCTCTCTCTCTCTCTCTCTCTCTCTCTCTCTCTCTCTCACACACGGCTAGGGGCTGTAATGGCTTCTAGGGTTATTGCCTCCACCATTTAATGAGGTCATCTATCTGACAAGGTGTAACGCTCTCCTGCCATTAGCCTGTCATTAAAACTGTCGTCAAGTAGCTTTTCATCAATGGGGACGTCCTAGTAAACATGGCGGGTCCCGAACAAGGAAGAGTGGAGTCCCTCCTGTGTTTTTGTTTTGGCGTCCGCGGAGATAGTTTTAGAAAAGGTCAGCGTAGGTAGGGACAGCCGACGGCTCGTAAAATCACCCTCCGGATCGTCCTGTTCGACTCGACATCGGATCTGCCGTGTCTGAAGGTCAAACTTGAATGATCCAACTACCGACCATTTAAAGGCAAGCTGATCCTGCCGACACGGCGGTGTGCGCTAATGACTGGACTGGATCTTTTGAGACTGAAAGTCTTAATGGAAGTTTATGTATTTTTTTGTTTTTTCTGGCTTTCATTTTGAAACATTGGAAAACCTGAAGTGGAATAATTTTAATTTGAGCTGAACTGAATTTCTATTCTGTACTCTGAACGGTAATAATAATTATTATTTTTTATTTGACTGCAACTAAAACTCTGTGTTGTGTTTTTCCCCCGCTACTTGTGGTTGTTGATAGTTAAACGATTGACTGTGGTTTATTGATTATTGGTTTGTCTTCTACATGTTTAAAAGGGTTCGTGAGATTCATACGTCGTGTTGTTGATACATGCGCCCTTCGTGGGGTTTGACTGGTGACTACACTTGACGAATTCGCTGGTCCTCATCATTGTCGGGTTACGTCCCAACCGGCACCGCGGCAACACTGAAACGAACCGCTTACGAAGGAAGACCGAAGGAGAGAGTAGTGGATGGCAGGCGTGCTTCTCTTGCTCTCCCCCTTTCGCTCCTATTCATTTATTCTGCTCTAGGTTGCTAATTGTATAAATACACAGCATGGGATGGGGTGACTTTGAGTAAACGTTATGTTGTTGACAGGGAATCTTGGGTGAGTATTTGTGTGGTTTGGATGGAGCGTGTTCATTTTTTCATTTTACCCCAAACAGGAAGTCTCATTGAGATTAGAAACGTGCACAAGAGAGCCCTGTATACATTCACAAAAAAAGCAACATACACAAACACAAATATATAAAATGCAAACAAAGACATACTTACAAATAAATACAAACGGTATAATTCATACTCTTCTAATTCTGTGGAGACCGAAGGGATTTTAAGAGTTATCCAGTCCTGATAACGGGTTTGGAAACTTGTTTCTCTTACTCTAATAAAGTAACTTAAAGATGAACCAACTTTAAGCTTGGTTCATCTTTATGCACAACACTATGTAAATGTTAGATGGATACACAAGGTAGGTAGGTCAATACTTTATTGATCCCCGAGGGGAAATTTGAGGTCCCAGCAGCTTTAAGACACCATACATGACAAGAAACAAAGACATTACGGTATCCCTGAGAATGATACGGACAAATCAATAATAATCAACTAAAAAAACAGCCAACATTACTAAGAAAAAAACATTCCTAACTAAAAACATTATAAAATTATAACATTATAAAAACAGTATAATATGAGAAAGACTGAGGATAAGGATGCACATGAATGAATGCGTGTCCAGTCCCGTGGATGGATGAAGGAGAGGCTGTGCATATATGGGCTAATGTAGCCAGTAAGAAGACACAAGACTGCGTTGAATGATTTGAATGTGCCACTTTTGCTAGTTCATCAGAACGGCTTACTCCAGAAACCCTGTGTTGTGGGGTATTTTGAAACGGGGGCCTTTTCCGTGAGCGTTTTTTCATTTCCTGTTTTTCAGGAGTTCATCCTGGCCGAAGACTACAACAAGATGACCCCAGCCCGCACTTACCACGGTGAGAAACAAGATGTGTGTGTGTGTGTGTGTGTGTGTGTGTGTGTGTGTGTGTGTTTTCTCCTCCTTTTTATGTATGCATTTTTTTGTACCATGTAAGGAACGCAATGGAGCACTGTGGTGTTTTTTTTTTTAAAGCTAATATCAACAACTGCCGAACGTCTTCTGTCGGCCATTTTGTCTGTATTCCTATGTATTTCGTGTTGCAGCAGCAGTATGTCAGCAAAATGCCACTGTATGGTAGGTTTACTGGCTACTGCTGATTCAGTGCAACTGCAAAAACCTCTCCAATGACGTGAAGTGTATTTAAACTACACTTTATAAAATGGTTAGTGTGGCTTTCCTCCTACCACTCAGGATTTTATAATAGTATAGTTTAAATTTCATGTGAGGCTTTTAAATGCCCAAACTGTGGATCTTAAGATGGGGGTGCAAAACATGCACCCCCCCCCCCCCCCCCCCAGGAAGGCACATTCTTCAAATATTCATCATACGCTAATTTCTACATCGTGTGCCGAGCCATTGGACGTTCACTGCAGTCTCTGTGACAACTGCAGCCATGTTCTAGGTTTAAATCACTCCTGTCCTGAAAGCACACAACCACATAACCAGAGCTGTATCTACAGTGTATCGTTTATCACAAAGTGCTATACTTGCACTTTATCGGCAAGTGTGCCAAATATCTGATATCCAAATATCTATGCAGTGGCACCGTTTTCCTTAATTTAAACGGACAGTTTCCCATATTCCAAAGTAAGTGAAACAAAGTAGTCCACTGGAAGGAGTTTGACTCCCAGGGTTGTGGTTTGGATCATTAACCCCCCCCCCCTGTGTATGGATCCCTGAGCAAGACACATATTGCCCCTTCTTGCTCCTATAAAGACCTCTTATCTGTGCTCACCGTAATTGTATCTTTAATTCTGTGGTGTGTGTGTGTGCCGCTCACAGCCCACCAGGGCAGGGTGATGGTGGTGCTGTTCGTCCTGGAGATGGAGTGGGTGCTGAGCACGGGCCAGGACAAGAACTTCACCTGGCACTGCTCCGAGAGCGGCCAGCAGCTGGGCACGTACCGCACGGCTGCCTGCGTCTCAGGCCTGCAGTATCCTTTCCCAGAGCAGCACCCCGCCTGTGTGTGTGTGTGTGTGTGTGTGTATTTGTGTGTGCGTGTGTGTACATGCCCGAGAGGGCTATCTGCTCTAGCTTCCCTAATGCCTCACTGATGCAGGGATTTAAGACCCCTGCGCCCAATGAACCTGTCAACTTAGCCGCTGAGTTAAGTGGAGTGCAGCTGAGAGCTGAACTAGTGGCAACAGACACACCTTTTTTGGAATCATTTGGTGTGGGGGGGGGCGGTATTTTTATTATTTTGGCAAGTGGCAGCTTTCATTTATAATATAAAAAATGTAGAGCTTACTTCAGACGCGACTTCGAGTGAGATAAGATTAGCTTCCAGCTTGTGTTTATTATCGAGAAGGTGGGGGCGGAGACTAACAATAGACATCTGTCATCCCGTTGTCAAGGAAATGGGCAGAGTGGGTTTCTGTAATGGCCAGATGAAGTGGCACGTGAAAGCATTGGATAACAGTGCAGGGCCGTGCCAATGAGGGTTAGGAAATAGGCGTTATTCACGTATTACATCAATTACCACACTAGGTATCTTTTACACTAGTAGGAAATGGCTGGTCTAATTTGATTAGTTCTTAAGCATTGCTCTCATCCAGAGGGGATGGATTTGACTAGGGCACACAATATTATGTTACTGTCTGTACATTAAATGATTAGGAAGCTAAATTGCATTTGTAACAATTTCTTTGTTTTTCTTCTTACCCGTAATGACCACAGCAGGATGTCACCCTAGAATTGGATTTGGAGGCTGGTTGTTTTCAAAAAAATAAAAAAATGTCTTTCTATTTTTGTATTACTCATTACTCAATTCTGCATTGGGAAAGTGCGAAAATTATCCAAAACATTCGAACAAGCAGGGATGATTGACTTGGCTTAGCTCAGTGCATCCTCTGAGTCCTAGACATATATGACCCATAACAAAAACAATAGCCTAAGTGACAGTATTGTCAGTATTCATCAGATCCAGTTGGGATCTCCATATATGCCTGAGCAGTTTTATGTCTCCTTGACCGCCTTGATCCTCCTAAGGTTTGACGTGGAGACGAGACACGCGTTTGTGGGTGACCAGTCCGGACAGGTGACCATCCTGAAGCTGGAGCAGGACAGCTGCAGCATGGTCACCACATTCAAGGGGCACACAGGTTCGTACACGAATGCACACAAAACCCTAAACCCCCCCAAAAAGTGACAGTGTTGTTAGCAGAGAAGGTGGACATACTGTAAACTATATGGCCTCTGTTGTCCTGTCCTACAACATAACCTTCAACAGTCGTGTCAAGCATTGTATCTCTGTATTCATGAGCAAGTTGGCAGTGTTTAGAGGGGCCACATTCAGTGTGTTATACCTGTTTTGTACCTGCAAATGGGTTTACAACAAGAGACGAGACTCAAATCTATCTAAAAATGCTGTTTTTTTGTCTGTCATCTCAATTGTGTGTGTGTGTGTTCACTAATGCGATATTACAGGTAATGTGACGGCGCTGTGTTGGGACCCGGGCCAAAGGGTGCTGTTTTCCGGAAGCTCGGACCACTCTATCATCATGTGGGACATTGGCGGACGCAAAGGCACCGCCATCGAGCTGCAGGGTCACAAGTAAGCACGTGTGCAAACGCACGTACGCACGCACACACTAATACCGTCAGGTACAATGACATTATCACTGTTATGTTATTATCTCCAAACGGGTTCGCGGACGAGGGATGTTTTGTGGCCAGCGGTTGAATTAGAGTGACCCAACGCTGATGTCAAACCGGGACAACACCCAGCACAGGTTATGATGAGCACTGTTTCCAATTGGCTCAAAGTAGCAACAGTGCATGTCACTTCTTGATTTAGACGTCTCTTGGCACTACAATAAGCCGGTTGGTCCAAGCAATTACCATTATCTGTGTTTGGTGGGGCCTGTGCACTTTGAATTAGTGTTTGGGTTCTGTACTCGAAATGCTTTGTGGTTACTGACTGTCAAACACGTTATGTCTGTTTTTGAGAGTTTATGAATTCATACTCGGTAACGTCTTTTAACAGACTTAACTGTATTCGTCAGCATTGTCTCACCGTATGCATTTAAATGCCATGCGTTTTGAATAGCAAATATCCAACTTCAAAAGTGCCCCTATGTTCTGGGTGTGTTGAAAAGATAAGTATTCAAATGTGTGTTTTTTGTGTGTGTGTGTGTGTGTGTGTGTGTGACAGTGACAAGGTGCAGGGCCTGTGTTACGCCTCACACACTCGCCAGCTCATCTCCTGCAGCTCAGACGGAAGCATCGTTATCTGGAACATGGACGTGACGCGACAAGAGGTCAGCGCCGAGGAGATAACGCGCCGCACATGCATGCGTGCACACAGAGTAGAAAAGGCCTAACTGTAATTGTAAAGCCCTTGTAAAATTCTGGGATGGGTTGCTCTGCCGTTGGTTTTTATTACTTAAATCGTGTCACCACCTTTTGCTTAGTCTGAATTGTTCATTTCAAATGCCTTTCCTCACCACAAGTCACTCCACATCTTTCTAGACTGTGAGCATGAACTGTAAAAACACCGTAAAGTTATTTTTGTCAAACAGTTTCACAAAGACATTTTCAAGATAGCGTTCATTTTCGATACTGTGTTATTGAAGGACTCTTTTGGGGCTCAGTCCATTGTTGGTTGTGAACTATGATTGGATACTGTACCATTTAATATACACTGCTGACATTGTGAACCTGCCCCCCCCCCCCCCCCCCCCCCCCAGACCCCAGAGTGGCTGGACAGTGATTCCTGTCAGAAGTGTGAGCAGCCATTCTTCTGGAACTTCAAACAGATGTGGGACAGTAAGAAGATTGGCCTGCGACAGGTAGCGTACATTCACCTTACCATACATCCGACGAGCCTACAAGTCAGACCTTAAAATGACAGGAAGTAGTGGTGCCGGCAGCTCTATTTAAACTTCTATTGTATTTAATTTCTATTCTATTTAAACATTACCCTTTCTTAAATATTTCCATATGGAAATATTCTCTATATTATACCCTTTCTATATATTTCTATACATCCCCAGGTTAAACAAACGGTTGGCCTGCACATGATGCTGTAGGCTGTGTTGTTTTAAAGAGACAGTGCAAGCTAGCGGTTGTGGTTTCTCACGTGTTTGTATCACTCCGCTACCCTGCTTCCTGTCACAGAGACCATGTGCCGAGCGATACTGGCTCCATGGTAATTCGACTAGAGTGAACTCATCACAAATAATGTGGTACAGAATGAAATTGTATAAAATTGCTGCCATTTGAAAAACAGGGATAATTATGAGGCAAATCATCACTATAATGAGTCGGGTATTAAAGCAAGCATGCGTGTCATTATCTTGATTACCAATCATTTCCAAATTCATATGTTATCTTTGAATGATCTCACCCATATCACTTAGACAAGTTGTACTAGTACTGTAATAACATTTACCTGGCTTCGGGCGTGTTTATTTTATTGTTGAGATGCAGTTCCACTCTTTGTCCACTAGAGGGGAGTGAAGTCACTTGTTTTTCTCTCTCTGCTCCAGCATCACTGCAGGAAGTGTGGGCAGGCGGTGTGTGGGAAGTGCTCTTCCAAGCGCTCCACCATCCCCATCATGGGCTTTGAGTTTGAGGTGCGAGTGTGCGACAGCTGCCACGAGTCCATCACAGAAGAGGAGTGAGTGACGCGTTGTAACAAACTACATAAATTACATACACATACAGTATTTGATACAAACCACGACCCATGGTTTGTTTCACAATAGTTTATGCTGTGATTAATTATATATAAAAACAGTTCATCCTCAGTCATTATACATTTTTATTACTACAAATGTATTCTTTAAAAAAAATTTTTTTTGAATAATGTTAATCATTTTTATATTAGTTCATCCTCAATCTGGCCCCCTACTTATTTCCATGAAGTTAACTAGTATTTTCCTATGTGTGGCTTCTAGCCGGGCACCTACAGCGAGCTTCCACGACAGCAAGCACAGTATCGTGCACATACACTACGAGGCCACCACCGGGAACCTGCTCACCTCTGGCACGGACAAGGTCATCAAGGTCAGAGTAACCTGGTGTAGCTCTTGTACTACTTTGTACTTCCTTGCATTAATCAATCACGATGCAACCTCACCAAATGGCATCAAATGGCCTAATTTAACCAAATTGATGAAAACCTGACTCTGGAAACGGTATAATAGATATCATAGAACTAGAGGTGTGGGAAGGGAGGGTCCCTAACCACCCAGAAAAGTCTGTCTTATGTGCCTATAGTGATCATAGACTGAGCTGTAATTTCATCACTGCAGAGAGTGATGAAATTACAGCTCCGCCCATGTTTCCAAGGTGATATCTGAGTGTTTTCACATAATAGAGTAATGCGAGCGTGGTTCCACTGCCTTATACGTCACTTACTTAGGTGTAATATTATTACAAAGTACATAGTACATTAAATAAGGTGTGTAATGTCTCTCTGTTGGTCTCTCTGTGTCTCCAGCTGTGGGACATGACTCCAGTGGTGTCCTGACTACCGTAGCACACAGGGACAGGGACGGATGCTGGGTTCAGATAAGGACCCACGGTGGCAGCACTTATCTACAGGGGGGATGGGGGGGGGGGGACAGGATAGTGCTGCTGTATCAACGGGTGTGTGTGGATTATAAAACACACACACACACACACACACACACACAGACACACAGACACACAGACACACAGACACACACACACAGACACACAGACACACACACACACACAGCAAGAAAAATACAATACATGAGGGCAGGTCAACTATGGGTCACCTTCAACCCATATCTCTGAGCAAATAGAGAAGAGAAGGAGGAAAGCACCGTTTGTGCGTCGATGTGGACTTCGGACTTCCTCCGTGGGGACTTCCTCACACTTTCATTTCATTCCTGGTTGAACTGTGAATTTTAAAATCAAACCTCTAAAAGTGTACGATTTGTGTTGTGTCATCAACAGGAAACGAGGTGTTAAAGAAGTCACATTAGAATGAAATTATCACGCGTTGAAATGTTCGTTGTCATTTTCATCATGTTTTTTGTTGTCTATTGAAGCACAACGGTAACGGCCAGGGAATACAATTAATCATTGAGCGCCATTCGCAAATGGAGCATAATATTAATTAAAAACAGACGAGGTTCGAGTGCAGATGGATGAAACTTTATCGGGAAGGAGCACAGGCTAAAACTAGGGCCAAAATGTTATGCTATTGTATTGTCAGGTTAAAATCTCTTTCTGCCGAGTGTTGCGAGACCAACGCAGACATTTTGAAATGAGCATTCCAGTGACCTCCCAAACGTTGTTATCCTTAGTCGAAATGAGCCACATTCTGCTTTGAATTTTGTACGGTTACAGTGAGAGAGACCAACTACAGATCAATGGTGGCTTTGTGCCGTCGAATGATGCGATGTCAGCTGAACTAGCCTAACGAATAGAAAGGCATTTTTGGGATGTGGGCTTTGAGCTCTAGCTGGTTTATATGTGCTGTGTGGTGGTGTGGACAAGGTTCAGAAAGTGAAAAGTATACGGTCAGTTGGGGTCATTCATTTTGTACTTGTATGCCTTGTGAAGTATAGCCAATTCGGATGGGTTACTCTGAACGATGCGGGGATCCTTCGCTTTCTGAACCTGGCTTCGCCTTTTGATGAAGGACCAAATTACATGAAGTCTTGGAGAGCAATACACAATCCATCACAGTTCAATACCATTGAGGCGATCATTGAATTTGGGCTCCAATTTAAAAAGATTATGTCATGGAAATTAACCAAATGTTTTCTTATGAGCCTTGCCTCTTTTGGGGCTGGACTGGGGGAAGGAGGATTGTAATGGTTGTTTTATGATTCAATTATTTATTGTGTGTTCAGTAAATCTCTTGCAGAGGTATGTGCATATCACTGAGCTTGTCTCTTTTTTGCATTGTGTATGTCACTACTTAAAACAAATCGTGTAATTAACACATGTTGATGTTCTGTGGTTATGTTTGTGAGGGTCATAGTAAGTCCATGCACTGAATCAAGGAATGAAAATAATGTATATGTGACGCATTGCTGCTATATGTAACTCCCTAATGTTCATCTTTATCATATTTGTATTTGAATGGGAAAGATGGTCCTCCATGAGCTGGACAACACCAGTACAAGGTGTAATGAAGTAGGTGGACTACCTTCCAAGAAGATTTCACAAAAATGCATTAATCATGTCTTAAATCAGAATATCTGCATATCTAAATGTACTTTTCCTTCAACAAAGTATTTTATTTCAGAGTGTCATAATTCACAACACTCTTCTTGAATAAATCTTTCCCTTGATGCATGCTTTGGTGCTTTCCGTCATGATCCAGACTCAATATTCCTTCAATTGAATACGCAGGATTCAGATACACGATCTAGACCGCAGACCACCGAGGCTCGTCGTCGTGATTTAAATTGGTAAATTATGTATGACTAGCGCTAGACACACACGCCACATTTGTAATGTAGAAAGTCACCCGTTTGAAAATCGGGTGACATGTTTTTAATCAATGAATAATTGCAAGTATAAAAGATAGTATTACATAAACATTTGCTTTGTTAGAGCTCACAGTGAATTTTTGACAAGTAATTCATGAAATAGGTTAACTTAAATGCATCGATTTCACAGGGAAGCTAGCAGTTTCACACCAACATGTATGGCAGTACACGCATCTCAAGTGCTCTTCTCTGATACACATTCAATAGTTGGTTTCCAACTGGTTTTTCAACTTCACTGGTTAAATAATTATATCAATACTACTAACAAGATTTAGTATTAGACAACACAAATGTATATCATTTATATCATCACAGTCCTATTCTCCATCCCATTAGTGTGTTGACAGCCGTCACACCGTGTTGTCTGTAGTGGGACTGCTTGGTAAACATCAGGAGGTATTCATCAGAAGGGTCAGGGGTTGAACTTGGCGCTGAGCTGGTCCAATGTGGCCTGCAGCCGCTCCTCGTCCTGTGGGGAGGACCTGGAGAAGGCCAGGGGAAGGTGTGTGGCTACGGCTTTACGGTCTGCAGGGAGGGACAGGTGGGACACGTTTTACAACCGCGATTCCACCGTCCGTTTAGTGCAAGCAACATGATTACGACTTGTCTTTGTTCATACTTGAGAATAAATAACGAGACTGCAAAGGTTACTTTGTACACAGTGTCAATGTGTGAATCATTAAGCCGGGTTCAAGCACCTACAAAGGGAGCAACCTCAGGAAGGTGTGGTTCCAACACAACGCACACCAAATCAAACCCATTCCAACATTACAGTGCTACAATGAAGTCAAATGTATTCCTCCGCTGTGACATGAGGATTTTAAATAGCAAGCTGTTGCCCATCACTCATGTTTCAATTACAGGGTTAGGGTTATAGGTCTATTTTGGGGGGTGTGTGCTGAAAATGTGGCCCTGCCCTGGAACAGTGTTTTTTCTTTAAGAGGGTCTTACCCTGGAAGAAGAGGCCACTGGGCTGCTGCCCGGCGGCGGTGGAGACGGCGAGCCACACTACTGTGTCCGCCCCCATGGCCTCCGTCCGCAGCTTGTTCTGCATCTTAGCGTGGAAGTCGGGCATTGACAACCGGACGGCTGGGGAGGACATTACATCATGTTCAAGTTCATGATTACATAAATATGCAAATGAGAAAAATAGATTTTATTTTATTGACTGTTCACTGTATCACTATAGGACACGCGTGCCTTTTTATTTAAGTCAATGTTTTTATTTGTAAAAAGCTCAGAAAATGCAGAAGGAATCCATTATGCTTTTCTGCTTATAATATCAGTAAAATAGAGTGAGAATATTAGGGGTGAAAAAAAGCCAGATGCAATCTTAGTGGAAACATGTTAACAGTACCATCCTATAGAGGGCGCTAGAGCGTATTCCCCTAGAGTTGATTTGCATCTGTCCATTTAGATTGAGTAAATGTCTGTCTCTCCATCGTCTCCATGTCTTGTTGCTGTTGGGGAGATGAGGTGGCGTTACCTGGTGTGTCTGCCCAACCCGGGTGCATAGAGGAGAAGTGGATGTCTTTGTGTTGGGATGCCCATCTCTCCGTCAGGATCACCTGCTGTCTCTATGGTTACAAAATGTACAAAAGGACTTAAAAAAAACCAGCTGCACAGACCCCAGATCTCCTCCCCAAATTCCGCTTTTTTTTAAATTTAATTTTCTTTCTCTATGTTATTCTTCTTTTTATGAGGCCCAGCTAACTTTATTCTGGGCGTAGGCCATGGTGCCGTCGAACGCGCCCTTCTCAAACTGCAGATCCTCCATGTTCAGCTTTTGGACCAGCATGCCTCCAGATGACACTGTGATCTAAAAGACAGAAAAACAAAGTGTTTTGTTAATAACAATAATAATACATCTACATAATGTAGGTGCTCCCTGGATGGGGGAACAATCATGTGTTTGCCCTTTAGTTTGTTTTTCTACAAATTGTATGAATAGAAAGGGAGCCTGAACCGAGTAGAATAACTGACCACTCTGGGATGCTCAACCGTCTTCAGTGCAGGTATCAACGCCGTAGTCAGGATGTATGTACCTATCAAAAAAAATACAAACACAAATCCAAACTGTATACACATACACACAGCCTGGTGTTGTACAACAACAGGAGGATTTTTTCCTTACCTAGTGTATTTGTGGCAAAATTCTTCTCCAACCCCTCCTCTGTCAACTCTCGCTGGTTGACCATGCAGCCTGCATTGTTGATCTACGAGTTATAAATCATTTAAAAAAAGATAGCATATTAAGCAATATTATTATTTGTATTATTAGTTAGCAATATATGTCCAAGATGTGATCTCCAAGAAGCAACCTACCAGCACATGTACAGTGTTTTTTTGTGTGAAGTTCTGGGCAAACTCCCATACTTGCCGAGCACTGGACATATCCACAATGTGTACGTGTACATCCTAAAAAACACAATTACAGACCAAATTAACATTGGAAGGGAAAAACGGTTCAGCGGAGATTCATGTGTCACTACAGATGATGCAACAACAACAACAACAACACAGTAAAGGGTTGTATGTGTGTGCAAAAAACATTTTTGTAAAGCTTCTCGCCTGATTTTCGCTCTGATCAATGATTTCCTTCTGAGCTGCTTCTGCCCGCTCCTTGTTACGACACACCATGTGAACCGTTCCTCCTGCAGAAACACACAGAAGGCTCTGTGGTCAAATCATTACCCACGGCCATGCAGCTGCATCCATCTTGTTAGCTGCAACCCCTATCCGTAACTGTGATGAATTGACAGGGACATTGTGAAACTAAAGGAGGTTGACCTCAAACCCAAACCCAAACCGCTCACCTCTGTTTGCTATTTCCAGCGCTGCTCTTTTACCTATCCCACTGTTGGCCCCGGTTATCACAAAGGACCGGCCGGTGACCTTCACGTCCAGATCCCCAGGGGTGAAACGCTTCGCCGCCGCTTCGTACCCACTTCTGTGTGAGAGAAAGATCAGTACAATGAACTGGTGGACAGTATGGTGGTGGTGGTGGGGGGTCAAAGGTGACTTCAGAAAGCAGGTGAGAAGTCACTAAGGATGTACAGTAACGAGGATTGGAGTCGGCCCATGATGTGGCCAAGCGAACACATCATCACATGGTCTTCATTGAGCTATACAGTAGTACCTCAACAGCACATGTTCATGTTTGAAGACATGGTCACGTGTCAGGGCTGGGACCCAACAACAGACATGGTGCAGTACACATTTTAGCAACAGACTGCCCAGCAGCAACATTGTCCCTGAAGTGATTCTGTTGAATTGAGAATTTGGTCTCAATTCAATATGGGGAGGTTCACGAAAATGTGCAGACCGTCTCTTTTATACTAAGGAGCAAAGGTTATTTCGCCGTTTCTCCTCATATAAAAGTGAGTCTTGTTGAACACGTGAAGGCATGCCTGCTGTACACTTACTTTGTATACTCCTGAAGTCCTTTCACCAACCAGACGGCATTCCTGTATATCGACATTTTGTTTATCGTGCACTACTTTCAATTAAACAGCACTTGCATGAAACATAACCACTCGGTTTCATAATAAGGATTTTTTACGTTATGTAGTCAGATGGGCGTGGCTTCTGTTGATATTGTCACGTGGTGTGTCACACATCCCGGAAGTGTTACGATACAAGCGTTCCTATTGGTTCACGCTGCGTAGTGGTACGAGTTTTACACAACCAGCCGACAATGTTTTGCCTGAATCGTTTGCTTTTCTGTGTTTTATATAAAATGTTGTTTAATTATTGTCTAAACGTCTTTGCGTCAAATTAAAAATAATGTCATATACAGCGGGTCAAATGTAAATACACAACCGCTGACAGGTTGCCCCAGTTGTCAGGATGGCCGAGTGGTCTAAGGCGCCAGACTCAAGGTAGCACCTTCCTCCTCATGGGGTTTCTGGTCTCCGAATGGAGGCGTGGGTTCAAATCCCACTTCTGACATACCTTTTAAATATCATTTAACGTTTTTTAAAGCGAAGCCCTTCGCTGTGACCTCGATGCGTTTACGAAGCGATGGCTAACAATATGTTTGCGTTTTCTTTTCTTTCTTTTTTTATTAAAGTTTCTTCCATCGCAATTTCTTTCTTTAATGGCAATTTTAAAAAGACGCATGAATCGCATGGGTTCAGAAAAAGCCATGTTGGTTTTGAACACTTTTCTGAAGGTTGTCGGCTCATTGCAAATGTTCAACTTCGCGCAACACAAACAGCGGTTGTCTTTATCCGAACTCATGACGGCTTTTGGGCGCCAGAGCCTCTCAGTTGTCAGGATGGCCGAGCGGTCTAAGGCGCCAGACTCAAGGCGACGAGCCTTCCTGGTTGAAAGGGATTTCTGGTCTCCGAATGGAGGCGTGGGTTCGAATCCCACTTCTGACAATACTTTTTTTTGGGCCCTGTAAACCAGGAGCGACTGAGCTGAGTTTTCATGGAGTTCATAGATTCATGCGGAAATTCACCCCGTCACCAACCGTCACCCTTTATCCGCCACCTCTGTATGCTGTCACTCAACTCCGTGGTTTTATCAGCCACGTGACGTCGGAGAGACAGTAACACCATGGCGTCGTTTTGTTAGTTTACGTTTAGGCAACTAGCAGCACAAAACATATATTGTATAATATAAATATAGGAATATCTGAATGTCTTCTAAAAGTGATATTTAACAGCAGTATTGGCCTTGGTTCACGTGTTAAGTACTTGTTAACATACAAGGAAAACACTGCTTCCTGGTGGCTGAAACGAGACAGTATTTGAATGACAGCTAGGCTATATCTAGTAGCCACCTGCTAGCCGAAAACCACCTCCGTAATGTTTATACATGTTTGTTTTATATTTATATATGATATATCTCTTCATATCTCTTCGTGTGTAGTCTCTCATCAGACTACACGCATTACATGTTCTATTTTTAATCTAGTCTTTCTCACCACAAGTTAACGCTTGCATGGGTGATTTGTCAGACCAGTTTGGTCTATTAGGCCTATATAGGAAACATACATTAACTATGTCCTAACTAATTCCTCAAACTACTAGTGTCACTCTCGTCTATAATAGAAACACATTTTGAAATAGTGACACATTTTGCCCACGCTCATCTTTTTTTTAACACCCAATTTCCACTGTTGTGCCTTTATACAATGTTTTTATACAGTGTTTTTACATTGAGACTGTGTGTCATCACATTATCCTATGAGTTGTTAACATTTCCCAGAGTTTGGACATCGGTCGTGATGGTGAGACACAGCATACACACACACACACGCACACACACACACACACACACACACACACACACACAGGGAAGCGTGTATTATTTTATTGTGGACTACAGCGAGACATACATGTGTTGTTCTAATACATTCAACATACAAACACTTTTCTTATCAAACAAATAACTCAATATTTGGTACATATTATTTCACAAACTGTAAGTGCTAAACTTTCTCTAGTGGTGTTAATATAACTTTCTGTGATATATCTTTGAGAATATCTTGTTTCACTCTTACTGTATGGAGGAATTTGATTATTCAAACATTGAATATCCTATCTGGAAATAAAAATGTTTAATCCATTTTTAAGCAAAATTGATCAAAAGCACCTTACTTGATGAGATTTCTGAGATTTCAGTTAAGCAAGGCCAATTCACGAAACAACAACAAAAGATAGACAGCAAGCATAATATATTATTTACGTCAAGACTACACAAATGTGTGTTAAATAAAACAAACATCATTCATGCACTAAATTATGAGACAAGCACACAAAATTGTTTTTACATTTTACCCGCACATAACCGTAATACCAGAGATCCCACTTAACATCGATTGTCATTACATTATTCCCACACTTGTCAGCAGCATACTGAAGACAGAATGAGTGACAAGTGAAACATCATCTTCCCCTCATTTTACGCCCTTCATCAATATTAGTGTATTCATATGCTACAGTATATAAATGGCTTCCTTCTTCCGCAAATTCACTTCTGCATATCCATACTGTCAACAATCAACACAATTTCACATTTCAGAACTACCCAGCACAAACGGGGGGGTATGGTCTAATCCCAGAAGAGACCCTTCCAGAAGAGACCCTTCCAGAAGAGACCCTTCTAGAAGAGACCCGTCTAGAAGAGACCTTTCTCTTTCTTCACGTTCTGTTGCTTCCACGTCGGCATGGAGTAGAAGTCCAGCCGAGACATCCCCATCACTAGAGCAAAGTCCTCGTTGTTGAGGTGTTCCTGTACACAGCACCAACACACACACACACACACACACACACACACACACACACACACACACGGTCAACTCTGACTAATTGATCTTAAACAGCTGGTTTCATATTTCATTTTGGTACTTATACTAAATGTATTAGGGTTCGTGGCTGTGTAACATTTTACACATGAGTGCGAGACGTCATTCCTCATGGGTCACCTCACCTCTTTCCTGGTTGGATCAACTCCCTCCGGCAGGTCCTCTTTTTGCTGGTGGACCAGTTTTTCGGCAGGGAAAGTGTCTGCAGCCGGGGGAGAAATGACTCCCATCCCTTTGCTGGGCTTTTTGGGCAGCTTGGCCATATCCTGTAGACAGACATACACATGGGCAGTGTGGACACCCAGGTGGCTCTGGAAAGTAAGTGTATTCTCAGTGCTGGCGTGGTATAGTTCACACTTACCACTGTGATTCTGATAATGTCCGTGGCGTCTCCGAGTTCAGCCTTCAGGTCATGGTATGTCTTCCCTCCCTGGTGAAATGTCAAAAGTTCATCCAAAGCAATTTACAGTTAATTAAATATACGTTAATGTCATTAATGAGCAGGTGAGGTTTTAGCATCTTGCTCACGGATGCCTATACAGGTAGACTGCGGAAATTAGGGCTCGAAGCAAGAAACTTTCAGCTGGGAGTCGAACATCGTAAACACCAGACTATCCTGTCCCTGTTTGATTTGTATTGAATTTTAAGACTAAACTTCATGAGCTGACCTCATCACCCTTGCTGGATGTAACCCAGTCGTGTCTCTTTACAAGAGGAAAACATCATCATTCCAATGGCTCTCCATCTGTCGGTCACAGTCCTCTTGGAAATACTTACGCTCCACTTTTGGGGGTCCCAGGCATGGAACCATCCGGTGAAGATGGGGGGCTCGAAGCCCTGTTTGACCAGGACTATGGGCGTGTCCACGTCCCGACCGCCCGGGTGCGAGCGCAGGTATTCCTGGGCCGTCGTCACGGTGGCGTCCTTCTCAATTTGATTGGCCCCGTTCCCCATCCACAGGAACACCTGCAGAAAGACGACCAATTTAACTACTCATCAACCTCAATAACTGTTCCAATACAAGAATAACATACTAGGAAAATGATGAAAATCAAAACCAACAAACAAACACCGAAATGCTGAAAAATAAACACAATGTTGAATTCTTAACAATAAAAATAAAACAGGTCCCCGAGTTACCATGTCCCAGTTATCGAGCAGCATGATGTCATCTTCATCAAGGTCCTCCTGGTCGAAGTTGGTGATCTCGGTGGCCTTGAAGCAACCCGTCTGGTTGGAGCACTCAAACAGCCGCGGGGTGACGCCGCTCTGCCCATCCTGGAGTCTGGTGAGGTGGATTAAACAATGTGAAAATATGAATGAGTGGCAACAGGGCGCTGGTTTGATATTGACCATACTTCATATATCGTTACATGATCGTTTAAGTCAAATGAAGCGGCAGGGCTGTCAATCTGTCAACTATCTGTATCAACATTTCCTGCTTGCAACCCAGTTCCCCGCCCATGCGAGGGCCCCATGTTGGGTACCTCTTGCTGTTGGCGTACTGCGTTTTGCCCCCCAGGCTGACCCAGAAGAGAGCGGGCTCCTGGCCCTCCGCAATGACAAGCTTCTCCCTTTTGGAAATGATGTCGGCCAGGGATTTACCCATCTGTCGTTCATCTCCACTGCAGCCCTGCAAGCAACACCATCACGCAAGTTATCATGTTGACATTGATTTTGACATTGGGCCCTCTTCTGTCTCTGTTGTTTAAACACAATTCCTGTTGATATAGCGCTGTTGTCTCTGACATCTCTGCTTCATTCATTTCTTCAGAAATGTTCATCTGCAATAAAATGTGTACATAGCTGCTCAGTGACCCTAATACATGGCACCCCCTGGTGGGCGAGATGAGGATATTTATTTTCGTGTTTTTTAAATTTGTATAAATGGGTTGCATCATTTTTGTTTTTGTTGTTGACACATGCAATTACAAAAAAAGCCTACCTCTTTTGAAATATCTTTATGTATATTTCATTATATTCATTGCATAATAAACAATAACAGCACAGAACAATTAGCTGTATGAACCTAAATAGTGAATTAATACCTGCAGGAAATTTGTATACAGTTATGAACAGATTATTTCCTGTGTATTTTTCCTTATATTTTTAGAAACACAATTCTATGTCTGTTATGATTTTCTTTTAATTTCACTATCATACATACGTTTTAATAGTCCATTATAGCACGTGATAGTTTTAATTATTTCAGCCATTTTAATGCAAGCCGGTTTAATCAGCGTCTCACCAATCAGGAGAGAATTACGCAACAACCCAAATAGTCTTTTCCAGCCCTGGCTGAACTAACCCTGTTGTGGTGTGGGGCCTTTCACACTTTCAGACAGGGCAGCATACTTTCATTTCCCAAATTCACGGCAAATGACACATTCACTTCTAATTTTGTCCATTGCCTCTATGAAACCAAACTCAATATAACGTCAGCATGCTCTTCTCCCTGACGCTTGGGTCATTTTTCCATCAGCTCTTTGTTTTGGGCCCAGGTTGGGAACCACTGCTCCAGTGGAGAGAGAGTGGACGACCCATACCTGTCAACCCTCCCGTTTTTCCCGGGATTCTCCAATATTTGTCCTCCTCTCCCGCTGTTCACAAAAAGGCTGTTTAAATAATTTACCGTAAATCTCCTGTATTTTTGCCCTTTTGTGTTTTAATTTATATAATGCCCTGTTCACACCTGGCATTAACATGCATCTTGGTTGATCTGATCACAAGTGGACATCTCTAAGTACGTCAGTTCACACTCTCTCTATGGGCTGGATGGACAATAATTGATTAAAAAAAAAGATGAAAAAAAGAAAATGAATAAGGCTTACCTTTCCGTACCACAGAAAGCAGCACTTTTCGGTGCTGAGCACAAACACGTCGTTGGAGTTGAGGTTGGAGCTGGACGGGGAGACCTCTATGGCCTGGGTGTTGAAGTCGTTGGTGCCGCGCACGTGGAAGAGGCGCAGGGCAGGCGGGTTGTACCCTGAGTTCTCCCTGGAGCTCCCTTCCTGTCAACAACACAGCAGCCTTTGTTGCTCAACTCAAGGTTTTTTGGTTTGTGATCAGATGTCCTGAGGGACCCGGTTTAAAGGTGCTGTAGGTGAGATTTAAGAGTTATTATTTGAGTGTAATCTGTTAGAAACGGCCTAGCCATCTGTCGGCTATTAGTGAGATGAAGTGCGCTGTGGGAAATATCCGTTTTCGAGTTGACTGAGCGCCTGCCTCTGTAGGAGACACTTTAGATTTTAAACACTTTTTTTGGTTCCTTAGTGTCAAGATCTTGCTCTCTTTCGCTCTTTCTGCTCTCTCTCTCTCTCTCTCTCTCTCTCTCTCTCTCTCTTTACAACCCTCAAATCTTACCTACAGCACCTTTATAATATGAACCTGGCCATTGTCTGGCGATTGTTTGTTAAGAAATCTGCTGTATGTGATGTGTGTTTTGTGGAAAGCTTGCGTGTGCTCACGTCATAAATGATCATCTTTCCTTTGAAGATGGCCATGAGGTGAAGTGGTTCCTTGCCCATGGGCACGCGGACCTGCACCGGCTCCCCGCTGTACTGCTGGTCCACCTGCACGGCCAGCAGGGCAGACGCAGCCAACTCTATTGTACTGGCGTGGCGGCCCTGGAATATTAGACACACACACGCACACACGCACACACACACACGGCAGTGCGCGCACACGCACACAGACACACCGCACACACACACACACACAGACACACACAGACAAACCGCACACACACACAGACACACCGCACGCACACACACACACATACACACACAGACACACACACATACAAACATACACACAAACACACACACACACACGCACAGACACACATACATGTGTCATTGTGTTTTTCTGTGATGGATTTGCAGACAAATATTTATAGGATTATAGTATTCTTTATCGTATTATTTATTTAGATCATTCCTATTTATTTAATTGTATTTATGAATTGATTTAGATTTGGTTTTAGCGAGATACTGAAGGATGTGTTTTCATTCCAAGAGGACCGTGAGGAAAACTGAACATAATCCTAAAGGCACTCTGAAATCGGTTGTGTTCATACGTCTCACCTGCCAGACGTAGAGGATGTAGTGGCGTTTGTAATTCACTTCATATTTATAAAGTATGAGATAACAGTCTCCCCCGTAGAAGTGGCCCAGCCATTTTCTGTCCACCGGCACCAGATCACTGTTCTCCACGCGCCACACCTATTTAAATACATCATATTATACACTCCATCCGCTGGCGTACATTGTGAAATCGTATGACGAGTGCATCATTTCACATTTTAACATTTGACTGCATTGTTTTCAAGTTTGAGCAGGTTTGATTTGTTGCCGATGGTTTCTGACCTCCGTTTCACCCGTTCCGTCATCCACCATTTTGTGCTGCGCGGCCAGGTCAGGCCTGGCGTGCATGGAGGTGGCGTCGAACTTCACCTGCTCCACTTTGGCTGCGTATGGAAAGACAAGTGGACACTAATGTAACGTTTGCAGACATTGATGGTTACGCAGTATATATTTTCTCTATGACGTCACATGCAGAGTGTAAATGCTTTGGGGAACTCCCCCCACCCACACACACACACACACACTGTACAGAATAAGGATTTCATCGCACCATGTAAGTGATTGCTTTCTTTAAGATGGGACCACCACCTCTAAACTCAAAAGGACCACTGGACACGGGACATGGGACTCACCGATCTTCCCTGGGCTGCTTGTGGTCCCCAGACCCACTGACTGGTACTTGACGGTCCAGCTCTTGAAGAGCTGTTTGAAGACGGCCGACTCGGCGCCGTCGTTCACCGTCTCCACATAGGTGGAGGCAGGGTAGCCCTTGGCCTTGATGTACGCCTACACAACCACATACATATCATAGGTCACCGCTTCCTGTCATAGTGGTGCTGCGATTAATGCATCTTCCTGAGCTAGGCTAGCAGGCAGGCATCATTGGTTGAGCAACCAAAGAAGAAATAATGTACAGGAGATGTTACATGGACAGGTGATGGAAGAAAAGGCATGGAGAGCTGATGGAATACTGTGTGTGTGTGTGTGTGTGTGTATACTGTGTGTGTATGTGTGTGTGTGTGTGTGTGTGTGTGTGTGTGTGTGTGTGTGTGTGTGTGTGTGTGTGTATGTCTATGTCTCACTTCTGCTTTATTCAGTGACTCAGATCGCTCCTTCATGGAGGCCTTCTTTCCTTTCCACATGTAAATCCTAATCCCTCCTTCGTCCAGGAGATAGCATTCCTGAGGAGGAAGCAACACACGAGTGTCACCTCACTTAGATGGCAACACTTCACAGTTCATTCACACTTTTCTTTGTTGGTAAGGTTCTGTACATATAATATATGTAGCAGTGGCTGTAAATAGGATTTCATTTCCTCTTTTTTTTTGTTATTTATTTTTGTTTTGAATGTCACAGGGATGTGGCTAAAACCCTCTTCTTCTTCCTTATTGTCTTATCTTTTTATCTTAACACAACATTTTCCAAAATGAACGTCAACAGGGTTGTTTGTGAGTCACAGGAACATTGCTATATATATATATATATATATATATATATATATTCATGTACACCAAGCCTGAGATAGCTCAGTAGATGACGCTGTAGCCTCACATTTGATTGCAATAGTTTGTTCTTGTTTTGCGCTGGAGTGTGGTGTTAAGCAAACCTCAGGACTCAGCAGTTCCTGTTTCAGTGGCTTCACAGCAACCTCTTGAACCACCAAGTTACCCTGGGCGTCGGAGATGCTGTCGACACAGGAAACACAGCGATTATGAGAACATTTCTCAAACGGAAAACACAGCAGCAACGTTTTCTTGTATTCCTCTGCAGCGGAAGTGTGTGTGTGTGTGTGTGTGTGTGTGTGAGTGTGAGTTTGGGTGTGATTGTGTGTGTGCGTGTGCGTGTGTGAGAGTTTGGGTGTGTTTGTGTGTGTGAGTGAGGGTGTGGGTGTCGGCGCGTGTGTTCATGGTCATTTATTTGGTTTGGTTAAACTAATAAGAGTTTACAGGAGAGTGAAGAAGATTGACAGGAAAATGGGTGTGTGTGTGAGAGTCAGAGAGAGACATATATATATATATATATATATATATATATATATATATATATATATATATATATATATATATATATTAAGAGAGAGAGAGAGAGAGAGATGTAGCAAATAATTGAGTGTCATTTGTTCATTTGAAAATGCCACAGCCATCTGTTCGCTGTTAGTGAGTGAATGGCTCTGGGAAAATATCTGTTTCGGGTTGACTGTTCATTTCTGGGGGGAATCCACCTTGCCTGGCCATCACAGGCGCGTGAACGCAACACTGCTCAATGGCAGAAGAAACGTAGGCAGGGAGGGAGCAGAGACCGAGGGGACATTTTCTGGGGTGGCTTCTTTTTGCAAAATCTCGCTCTCTTCCGTTTCTTTTTCTGCTCCCTCTCAACTCTCACCTACAGCAGCAGCTTCAACTGAGTGTTTTAAAAGCAGGCACTGACTGGAAGAGCTTGATGACGGTCCTCAGCTTATTGTCCACCACGTCGTCGGAGATGATCAGATCCCTGATGTTCCTCTTGTCTCCCAGGTGCTGCTTCATCAGCTTCACAGCCTCATCCGAGGACTTCTCGTCGTCGCCCTCCACCACCGCCACCTGCGCCCGGCCGCCGCGCTCCCGGTCACGGATGTCCTTGGCCACGTTCATTCCCTGGGGTGGGGGTCGAAAAAAGACGAAGACGTTTGAGTAAAAAAGACTAATAGTAGAAGGAAGCTGCTTTTCAGTGGCGCCAAACTTTGCTTTCTTTCGCTTCTGTCCCCAAGAGCTCCACTTCTGCTAGTTCAGATGACTGTGCTACACCACATTGAGATAGCAATTCGGAAAAAGACGGGTATACAAGTCGACTTGGCTGGACAAATGTCGAAAATTATGATCTTGCAAAACAAAAAACACCACATGTCATCACAGAGTAGTACAGGCACTGGTAGATTCGGTTCGATTCGATTGGCCTTTATCGTCTCCCTTATGGTGAAATTTGTTTTTTTGGGCATCCGAGAGAACGCAGGTGACACAGCAGCACACAGTCTCTCCATATACACACAATGTGCACGTAGTATACTTGTACAATCACACTACAGTTCACACTCAGTAACACACACAGATCCATATACACACCAAAAATAATAAAATGTGCAAAACATTGCACAGCCAAGATGTTCTCCCCAATAAAAGCCATATAACGCAAAATATTGCACAAATGCCCTACACCGCTGTACTTTGATACTATAATATAAAACCTATGCAGTGCTCATTTATTGAGCGCTGCAATCAAACCGGTTGTACCTTGATTCTCTCCATGTGGTTGCTCTTCGGCCCGTTCCACTGAATAATGATGTTTCCCAGGTCCAGGATGAACACGTCTCCGTTGTTGAAGCTGCTCCAGCTTAAGTCCACCTGCGTTCACGACAAAAGGTTGTCAGGTAAACATTCACGGTTTACTAGGAGGAACACTCTCCATGAAATATCCAGGGCATGAAATGACGACGCACCGCCACACTAAGTAACCTTTTTTAGTCCGATCGCGTCATTTAGCGTCGTAGGCGGCTATTTTTTTAAACATTGGCTGCTAATGGGATTTTTTTATATACAAATACATGTTGTATCTCATCATGCAAAAGCATATTTACTGCCATTTGGAATTGTACTTCCATTCTTTACGGCGGTATAAACCTTTGAATTATCGAAACGTTTCAAAAGGTTGCGCTTATTGAGGGTCTGTGCATTTTTTTTGTATTGTGTGTCACGGCATTCACGGCGCCCTTACCGCACAATATTTACATTGGGTTTGTTTACACACAAACCAATGCAAACAGCGGCCAGACCGATGCCTTTCATACCAAACATCAAAGTTTTCCTGTGGTGCTAAAAGGTCAAATAACTTTATGTACAGACAACCTGCAGTACGGTGAATTCAGCACTGTGGATCAACGGGTGTTGGTGGACATCATGTGGCTGGAGACACACTGTGTGTGTATAGCAACAGCCATTCTAGGATTTGACCTTTGGGAGGGGGGGGTACATACTGTATATCAAAGTAATGTTTACGCGTCTTGATGCTTTGCTGCGTGCACCCCGGTACGAGAGAACAGCTTCATATTCGACTCTTTAAAGAGGGGGGGGGCGGGGGGGGGGGGGGGGGGGGGGCGGGGGGAATGTGGTTCAAGGTTTTTGACTCGATCCCAGCCGAAAAAAAGACTCTCGAAACCGAATGTCTGCAGTACTTCCTTTGCGACGTGTCACTTTGGATGAAGTCGTCTGTTAGCGCTAGACTCTTCAAACACAGAGGACCCGTCGATAGTCTCCTCTGTAGCAGCAGGCTATAGGGGCCGGTGTGCATCTCACCTCTCCCGCCACCACCTGCTTGCGTCCCTTGACGTGGAGCAGCCGCTTGATGTCATAGGTGTTGGTCTCCACATGCTTCATGCCAGACGCGACGCCGCCCCTCTTGTAGCTGTGTGTGTAATAGTTGCACCGCATGACACATGATGTAAACCTCCCCCATATAGCGTGAAACCAAAAAAAGGAAGTTACATTATGAGTAATATAACGTGTTCATGTTCTCATTTTTGACTGGCTCACTGGTCACTAGTTCAACGGCAAATAGTAATGCATAACAATAATCGCACAACAATAGCAATAGCACACAAGGTCAGACACTTCCTTTAGTCTCCACATGCAACTTGTGGAGTGTGTGTGTGTATCTGTGTGTGTGTGTGTGTCTGTGTGTGTGTGTGTGTGTGTATCTGTGTGTGTGTGTGTGTGTGTGTGTGTGTGTGTGTGTGCGTGTATCTGTGTGTGTGTGTGTGTGTGTGTGTGTGTGTGTGTGTGTGCGTGTCATAGTGTATAGTGTTACAGGGGTTAGGCGCTCACATGAGGCCGGTTCTTTTGAAGTAGCCCCGGAACAGGTCGCTCTCGTAGCGCTGCGTCTCCCGGTGCTGGACGGCCACGCCCCTCAGCGCCTCGTCCATCATGGTGGTGCAGAAAGCCGCCGCCGCTTGCTCATCCTGGGAGGACGCCGCCCCCAGCCAGTAGTGGACGTCGTAGGTGAACGAGCTGGAGATTTTGCGTGTCTGTCGGACACAAGCGCACACAATGCATAGTAGAGTTACATTGCGGTATACAGTTGTATTTATTATTGTACGCAAGAACATACTGTTGTTCTGTTTTTTTGAGTGATGGGACCATACGACTTTATATATGGGACTTGCAGGGAATATGAACATTTGAATCAGGATTTGGTTTATTTTTGCGGAAAACCATTTTTGGATACTTACATAAAGGATGACATAGCTGTCCCCTTCGTAGAAATTTCCATGTGCCTTACTGGGAACAGACACCATTTCCATGTTCTGAGCAAACAACAAGAAATACAGTTCAAACTGAATCCTACAGCTATATTACATAATAATAATACATAATTAGAAAAAGCAAATGTTACACCTTAATCTCAAACCTTACACCTCTCACCTCTATCCTCCATATTTGAAGGCCGGGTGTAGTTTTGTTAAAGGTCTTTAAAACGTTGCTTGTGACTTGGGGCATGGCTCCGGTGGTTTCAAGCGCTGAGGAGATATCTGGGCAAGGGTAGAGGATCCTTAAGGTGATGAAAGATGACACAATAATTAGAAAGCTGATGAAATAGATATAAATATCCAGGGAATGGGAAGTGAATGTGTTTGGTACCGCGTAAAAGAAAACGACAAGAGGGTTACATGGCAAATTAGATTATTTAGATTGTCCCCTGAACATTAAATAAAACCTTATCACTGAAATAACCGGCCCTTATCTCACCTGCAGAATATGTTTAGACCAACAGATCTGGTGTGCGATTATATTGCACCCATAAATCCATGATATACTATACATATACCACGCCCGTAGAGGACTTGGGATTCGACTCAATCTCACCAATCAATCTCATAGTGGATTAAATGGGACACATTAAAACGTGCCCTCTGAAACCCAGAGTATCTAAATAAGCCTTCTGTGAGTATGCCAAAGGGCAGCTGGCACCGCATGAACACAAGTCTTATTTCCTTTATGA
>JAOPHQ010000319.1:35000-122500 GCA_030340625.1 Merluccius polli | reverse complement strand
GACAGCAATGTGGTCAGACATACAGCTCATTTAAAAACAAACAACAGACAACAAAAGTGTAAATTACAGAAATTGCATTGAAAATACCTCTGGCGGACGAGGGTAACATGTACACATAATAGCTACTAAGCTACTTCCTGTCTTGGTGAAGCGGACTTCATCAAGCGTTCACCCAATAACCCGAAATGTGAGCTAGGCTTGGACCGCCATGAGACAGGATTGTTTTGCCGTGGATGCAAATGATATCTATAATCGTAAGCATGTACATGTATCGCTGGACACAAATGTTTGAGTGATTGAATTGAAGGGTGTGCAAATGAGTTGAGTCCTCTGTCGATCACTCGCCAGTGAAGGTGGGGTTTGCCACGGTGGTGGTGGCGTTCTTGAACAGCGGATTGTCAGCCTGTTAACCGAACAGACAAACGATTTGCATTAGTACATCGACTATTCAGAGATAACGCACGGCTAATCCAGTACTTCCCAACCTTGGGGGTGGGACTCCTTTTGAGGTCGCCTGAGATGCATATGGGGTCACGGGAGATATAGATATGTGATTTTTTTTTAGAAATATTTAAAAGGTTTTACACTACAACTCATCACAATGTGCGTGGAGGGAGATGCACATACATGTAAGAAGCTGGGACCACAAAAATGTTCAGATCTAAAAACGGTTTCACAGGCCTGGAAAAGGTTACGAAACAATGGGCTAATGTATTGGCCAACTTAGATTCTTGTCATCTATTTCAATACCATTTTTGCACTGGATGCCAGCAATACATAGCAAAAGCATATGACAGGAAACACTGCAGAACAATTACATAACTTAACCTACTCTGTGATTGGACAGAGCACATTTTTATTGTGGTGTGGTAGCAGGTCAAACATCGCAGGTGCTCATAAGAGTAATTAAGGCTCTGCTCCATGTTCACTAGTGAATACACCACACACTGCCACACATAGGCCTACATTACACCTACCAGATAATGTGTATTTTTACACATTGTGTTACCGGGAGGCCTTTGTGGCGAGAGAACGCCTAAGGGGGCTTTCACATTAGGTACGATTGCTTCGTACCCGGGTACACTTGTGTGTCTACACACTCCGATACAGTGGGTGGCGGTATGCACCTCGCTGGTTTGCCAGTCACCAAATAAACAGAGTACAGTACGCAATATTTGTTTATGTGGTCGCTCCAGTGTAGAAAAGCACGCCAATCGCAAGATCCCAAGCCCATACAATGGAGTCGACCTTCACGCTATTCCTACTATTATTGATGTTTTGGAGACAATAACGTCAATAACGACCTTCTCGCCTGGCCTACCTACTTTATCAACTATGGCCGTGTGCAGTTCAGAGGACGAGATTTGGCGTGTATTTGCGCACAGATATGCAGAATAGCAGAATAGCAGTCCACTTGTTTTGGTACAGTAGCTTAATTTGGTGCAGCAGCCATATATAGTTGCCCAGTCTCACCTCTGCCCACTTGGATTTGGTTTTCTCATTCTCGAACTTCTTGAACTCCTCCCTGTCCTTGAAGTAGATGCACATCTTGATGAACAGCAGAATGAGGAGACCAATAAGAGCCACCCCAGCGATGGAGCCTCCGACGATGGCATATATGTTGGGGAGCTTTGGGCAATCTGGAGTCACAGGGAGGAAATCCATTTGTCTTTAGAGCAGCAAACCTTTTACACCATGCTGTCTTACACCAGACCATCAACATTTTAAATGTAAAGCATAACGAAAAAAGCTTTTATCAGTACTATGTAAGTATTTTCATCAGCACCTACATTGTTTGAGATGATTCATCAATGAATTGCCATTTTTTTGTATTATTCTCTGCATTGCCCATACTGTATGCTTTGTGTATTTAGTCGATTGGGGTTGTACCTTTTATTTCTAAGACTGTCCTGTACTTTCTGCTGTGACACTTACATTTCCTGTCTGGGATGAATAAAGTACCATCTTATCTTATCTAATCGTACCTCTTGTTTTTAGGATCTCGGCCTGGTATTTGTCCTCCCCCACCAGCTGCTTCATCTTGAAGTTGATCCAGCAGCTCTCAGCGTCCTTCAGCTTGCAGACCTTCTTGGTCATGGTGAACATATCCACCACCTTGTGTTTCACGCTGTCCTTGCAAGCCGCAGTGCAGTTCTTACCCAGACTGTCCATATGAAACAGACACTCGATACACGCTCTGAAAGGGAAATGAGAAAGGGTGAGCCATAGCAGAAAGAGGTTGAACGGAACTCAAAATTTGACGTGTTAAACCGATGAATATGGCATTTGAATGTTCTGAGTGAACTGTCAAAATCAAGGCTAATTCTCAATCAATCAATGTATTGTTATTTATAGCACATTTTGTACAACAAGTGCTTGACATAGACAAAAAAAAAGAGACATAAATGTAGATGAAAATGTACATAAATGTAGATGAAAAATACAATTACAAATATAAGATAGTAGAGAACCAATACATAAAGACACCATGGTAATACAAATAATTAAAAATGTATTTGTATTAGAGCATGACTTGAATATGATTTAATTAATGGGAAGAAATAAGGAGAGTTCAAATTTGGAAACACAAGTTGGTCAAAAGCAAAACCCCTTACTGTTTGGTTTGGCAGGGGTCCGTGCAGCCATGGCAAAATTCGCAGAACGGGCGCTGGTAGCCGTCCTTACACTCGCACTGACTGCATTTGCAAGTGCCTCTGCCGTTACACACGGTTTGCTCAGGTGTTCGACACGCATCATCAGACAGCTTGCAGTGGCAAGCAGAGCCCTCATATCCATTGTTGCAATTGCATATGCCGCAGCGGCACTTACCGTTTCCTGCACGAGATAAACAATTATTTTTTTAATATAATTGCAATTATTTTAAAGAGCAACTGCACTCACAAAGGCAATCATACCAAAGCCAATCATGCTTGTTATTTTTAATGCTGTATATCACATCACATCATACATGTTGGTACGTACATAAGGGTGCTTAAATAATAATTGCAAGGATGAACAAAATTCATCCTTGCATTTCTGAAACCTTTAGATCGAAAACTATTTGTTGTTTGCAGATTTTTGCAAATGCTCACCTCCGCAAAGCTTATTCGCAAACTTCTCGCAGTGGTCGTCGTCACACTGGCAGAAGTCGCCGTGGTAACTGGTACCGGTCTCCGTTGGGTGGCACGAGCATCGCCCACAGACACAAATCCCCCGGCCCTCGCACTCGGTGCCGTTGTCCCTCCGGCAAGATGCCCTGAGGGCGCTTTCGTCCTTCTTCCCGACATCGCACTCACACTTCTGCCCCACGAAGCCTGGGTTACAACTGCATAAGTGAAAGATAGATACGATAAGGAAAAGGCTTAATATTACAGAGCTAGAGCTATGGCCCTTGGCCTTGTTAGGTTTACCTGCATATGCCACAGTTGACCTTGCCCTTATTGTTGCACTGAATATGGTTGTTGTCAGATGAGTCTTCACAATTGCAGTCACAATTTGTCGATATGGCCACACTCAGTGTGTCTTTGATGCCCAGCGGACTGATGGTGAAACGTTGTTCCTTCATGCAGCTATCGGCCATCACTGTGACGTTGAAGGAAATCTGTCGAAGAGGAACAGATGCCGGGGACAGGCGACGCAAACCTTCTTAGAGGAATTGATGATTGGTGATGATGATTGAAGTTTTTAACGTATTATGTCGTTTGAAAACTCTAAATCAATTTTTCATAAAGAGAGTTTATCTGGAAAAATAGACTGTAATGACACACACACACACTGTCAGTGCTTTGAGTATCTTGAATAGCGCTATATAAATGGAATTAATTATTATTATTAATAAGATCTCAGAGTTAAGCTGTAACAAAAACTCTTGTTCCACTTGTATCTGTCAAGGGGAAGAACACAATATAATATCAACTGACCTCTTGTCCCACGCCCACGTCATTGCAAACCCCTACATTATCTCTCGATGATTCCCCGTTTTTGCAGATGGGGGTGTAGGTCACTCTCACATCAGCTGGCAGGTTATCGTGGGTCATGGTTACTTTAGAGGACAACCTCTGATCAAAAAAGAGGGAATTACTACTAGCCTGCTATGAGAAATCAATGTATTATTTGGTGACAACACATCTTTGGGGAAGAAACTTACATTATAGGCTCTTTTAATTAACTCGACAATATTTTTAGAATCTGGACTTAGCTCTTCTACCTCCGATTTCGGGATCATTTCACTAAGTTTCTGTTGACAAAAAAAATCAATCAATCCATTCATCCACCAACCAACTAATCATTTAATCAACAAAAATAATAATAAATAATAATAATGTTTGTAAGAAAAGACAGACATAACTTTTAATTGGCATATTTACCTTGTAAATATCAACTACTTCTTTTGTCACAGCAAAGATTGGTTGAATGTTGTTATTTTCTAACTGCATTGCCAGTTGACCAACAGATGGGTAGTCCTGCAAATAGACATGTTCAAGACATAGACATTTTAAATACATCTTTATCGTTAGAAGTAATGCAAGAGCACACAATATCCACACATGCCTTTACAACAAGCAACACCAAAACAAATGAAATGCAAAATCGACCTCCTCAGGAAGAATGGGCTAGGAGTCTTGCTCAGTAACTCTTCGACCTTTGGGGAAAGCCAAGTATCAAACCACATTTCTCAGTTGTGAAACAATCCGCTAGCCTCGTAAGACCACTCAGATATTCGCCTTTGAATTTCGCAATGAATATCAGTCTGGCCTTGGCTGGGCAGATTGCTCTGTGGATTGTTTCACTTTCCTCGGGTGCCGCCATTCTTTTTTTAATTTAGCAGACTGTGGTGCTCCTTGTCCGTCATGAACAGAAACTCCCTCCCCCGAGCGCTGATTGGTCCTATCATTTTAACATTTTTGGAAAAGGCTTACAACGGGATTGAGGCCAGACCAATCTGCCGTGAGAAAGGTGAACTGTGAACTCAGGAGATCATGATGGTCTCACGAGGCTTACAATCAGCACTCACACACACACAATCACACTCACTAGCACCACTGCAGGATTAAACACTATATCCTATCCCATACCAGATCGTTGTTCTTGGCATTAATGTTGTCTTCCATGTGGCACTTCATGTCGTTGGGTTCCAGTATGCCGGCCAGCTTGCCATCTCCAGCCATGTGGAAGCCTGCATCGGTGGTGAGCACGATCAGTCGGGTGCTGCTGTTTCTCCAGCCAATCTTGTCCTGTACAACACAGACAACAGCTTAACCATCAGCTGGTGACTGAAGGGTACAAGGTTTGGAAATATCAAACGTCGAAAATAAAAGTGTGTGTCAAGATGGGTTAGGTCCCAATACACTGGGGTCTGGGCCTCCATTAGTTACACTGGTCCAACTATATGTCAAGTTGTGAAAGGATGTGTTAGTGCAATGGATGTCGCACTAACCAACATTTCTTTTGTTTTACTCGTTGGCCCAGTGAGCATGGGTTCCCAGTACCAGTACCGGTCTGCGGGAGGTGGTTGAGAAACCAAAGCATAGAAGGCTTACGAAGGAGAATAGACTTAGATCATAACCGGTTACCCCACAGACTGCGGCTTGCATCATGGCATCCAAGCTGCCCTCGGGGACGTCCAGGTTCCCGGAGATGTACTGCGACGTAACCGTCTTTTTGAACTCCTTTTCGTCGTCTGTCATGCTGAGGACGTGTCGGTAACCGAAGGCCGGCTGGCAGAACTTCTCCGTCTCCTTACAGGGTTTATTCAGCTTCTTCTTGTTAGTGTTGGTGAAGGGCAGCACGGTCTTATCAACGAAAGCCCCAAACCCTGCAGCAGGCACAGACGCAAACACCAGGAGAAACTGGCCACTTGAAAATTCAATGTTTTAGTGTTACAGGGTTGTGCTTCAGTTAAACAAAACCGCACACTGTGACCCATACGCATTTCATCATTCATTGATCTACAGAGTCGAGATGATCTGGCCGGAGTTACCTATCTGAGCGTGCTCAGTGATGCTTTTCAGAGCCTTGAAGAGCTCTGTCCCCAACGCTTTAATGTTCCTCAAGTCATCCTCCATGGAGTAGGACAGGTCCATGAGGTAGTAGAGGTCCATGGGATAGCCCTCCACTCTTTTGAAAGACAAGGTAAATGTGTGCGGCATCCCTTCAGAAACAACCACAAAAAAGAAATCTAACTTTAGCTTTGATTCAGTTTATGAAGAAATGTATGGTTAATTCATAAAACAGTTCAGTTCAGTTCAAATCAGCATTTTTCTTTTTCGGCATCGTTTTACATTAATACAGCAGTATATCAATATGCTTAGAAGGGTATGCGCGATGTTATAGTACATGTTGCACAATCACAATAATCCTATAGACTATTTCACCTCGCACATATATATTACATTATTACTGTAATGTAATTATTAATTCTTAAATGTTCAGCGGCCCTAACCCTGACAGTGTTATTGTCATGGCTGTACCAGCTTCTGTGTGTGGAAATGTGATCCAAAAAATGAGAAATTACAAAATGAAAAAATAAAAATGTCAAAAATCAAAATACATAAAAAAACAACTTTGACTGTGTTTCTAAACGGGGAGGAACCACCTATATGCACTGACCGGGTCGTAGTTGCAGTTTGACCTCCTGGGGAGCGAGCTGGATGGGCTCTTGCTGTTGAGCACGCTTATTGAAGGAGTCAGAGAGCGGCTTGTTACGCACCACCCCGTAGATATTATTTGGGGAGATGATGTCATGTTCCAAGCAGCCCCGCGCCATCAGCTGGGAGCGGTTGTCACAGCGGACCGCCTCCTGCTCGCCCGGTTTGGTGAAATTCTACAGAGAAAGATAAAGAGGGGGGGGGGGGGGGTGAGGGAGTGAGAGAGAGAGAGAGAGAGAGAGAGAGAGAGAGAGAGAGGAGAGAGAGAGAGAGAGAGAGAGAGAGAGAGAGAGAATTAACAGGCGGGGGGGAGCGAGGGAGTGTCAGAGAAAGAGAAAGAAAGAGAGACAGAGAGAGTAGGACAGAGAGAGAGGGACAGAGAATTAACAGGCTTTTAAAAAAAATAATTGGACAATGTTCAAACAAAACAAAACTGGAAACTTTGAAAAAGAATAAAGTGAAATAAAAAATAACAAAAAAACATCCTAAGTAGACTTCTAAAAATTATACCAGTAATTTTTACGAGACTACATCTTTCATGAAGCTTTCACACCCTAAACTGCTAAATAACACAGTGGAATTCACACCTTAATGTAGGTGTGAATTGTGTGTGTCATGGGGATTTTTCTGTCATCACCTAACACTGAACCATGCATTTTGTGCACATCACACAGTTGTATGATAGAACACAAGACTTAAAGACAAAAAATGAAGTGCTGCATCTCACCAGCTGTTTGCACCAAACACAGTACTGCCCAGAGCTGATACAGTCTCCACAGGAGTGGATCGTCGTCTTAAAGCACTGTTCTGAAGCTTTTTCTTTCTGTTCTTGGGAAAACCCTGCAGGTAATAATAATCAGTCATACTATTCATAACAATAATACATACAAATAATACAACAATAATATCATAATAATTACAGTTTTTACTTTTCTGACTTAATTTCATCAGAGAGCATTATGGGTCATGTTTTTTTCCGTCAGGACAAGCTTTGCAAAATGTGGTGAGGAGACTGATACATCTTGCAATTGAAGCTGGAACAGCAGGCGAATGTACCCATATAAAATTAAAAGTATATATATATATATATATATATATATAATATATAAAATTAAAAGTATATATATATATATATATTATATATATATATATATACTTTTAATTTTATATATTATATATATATATATATATATATATATATATATATATATATATATATATATATATATATATATAATCATTATTATTATTAGCCTGCCCTATATTATTATATCGCAGCATTGCACAACGAACTGGAATAAGGAAATAAGGTAGCCTAACTAAGCAGACATTGTTTTGTCATGTTCGAAGAGAGGTTTGACCACAGCCCTAATGATGAGACCAAGAAACTAATGCGCATCCACACTGCCATTACCGCAGGAGGGAGGGGGGGGGGGGGGGGGGGGGGGAGAGAGAGAGAGAGAGAGAGAGAGAGAGAGAGAGAGAGAGAGAGAGAGAGAGAGAGAGAGAGAGAGAGAGAGAGAGAGAGAGAGAGAGAGAGAGAGATTACCTGACCTGACCTGACTTCAGTACATTTCACTTCCACCCACTCCAGAGAGCGAGCTTCCTCTGTCATGAACATTTAGTTTAATGGGTGCGTGTGTGGGAGAGGTGACCAACTACTCCCGCCGGCGGCAGAACCAGCAGCTTCCTCTCTTCACCTGCGGACACGCACCCAGACCCAGGCACCGAGCCAGACCCAGACCCGGACCCAGACACCCAGACCCAGGCACCGAGCCAGACCCAGACCCGGACCCAGACACCCAGACCCAGGCACCGAGCCAGACCCAGACCCGGACCCAGACACCCAGACCCAGGCACCGAGCCAGACCCAGACCCGGACCCAGACACAGGCACCGAGCCAGCACCGTCCATGTTCCCTTGCGTGTGTGCAACTTGCGCAAACGCAACACGTAAACCATGACAAATGGTAAAATGCAATACCTTGTGGTACACATGGAGAAGAGGTCATGACCACCATGTGACGCAGGGACGGACTGGCCATCGTGCATACCGGGCAAATTCCCGGTGGGCCGATGCGCATTTGGGCCGGTCCAGGTCTTTGCTGGGCCGGTCCAGCCACCCCCCCCCCCCCCCCCCCCCCCCCTTGAATGTCCTCATTCAAGTTATACAGTATTAGCTGCACGGATAGGACATAGTTGAACGGTTATGTTTATAAATGCAGTATTGCCATTACTAAACTATGCGCTAAACAAACATGATACGATGCAAACCCACCGGCTGACCGGTGGAAGCGGGACCTGGACCACAGTGTCCGTTATCAACCGTTAAAAAGGGTTTCAACGCCATGATGTAGGCTTTCTTTATGATGCGTATGGCAGGCAACTTGCTATGGCAAATAAAATGGTGTATACAAAGCTTGTAGTTTTTTGTATTCATTACTGTATTATTATTATTATTATTTAAATAATAAAACAGACACACATATACTATTATGTCATATGTTGGGCTCCATCACAGCTAACTACATCTACAGCTACCGTTTCTCGAGCCGTTGCGTATTTCCATATAGATGTTCGTCAAAATACACAATTACGATGTGATCAAGAGAATTTGATTCGCAATTTATTTATCAGTTTAAGGTTCACAGTCACTATATTGAAGACTAAGATTTAAGAAGCGATATTAACCAAAATGATCTCACGGACATATGCTAGCACAGCTAGCTCAAGTCGCTCACTAACGCTAGCATCTCGGAACCACCAACCAGTCCCTGAGGCGAGCAGAAGGAGAGAAAGCATGATGACAAGTTGGGGCCAGACGCTATAGCTAAATTCAATGTATAAATTGAATAATTGAATACTGCTTAATGTTTAATACAGTGACAATAAAGTTACGCAGTATACGCAAACACACACGACGGCTCGAGCTTCCCGCGTCACTACTGGGGTGCGTTAACGAAGGAGCGCGAGCACGTGACGTCACGGGCGTCAACCGACGTCACGTGCTCGCGCTCCTTCGTTACGCACGATTTAGTTTTTTGGGGAGTTTTTCTCCAGACTCTGGAGACGTAAAACGTACGTCGTTCGCCTCGAAAAACGTAACGCCTCGACGTCGTTCTCCCACAAGCGTGTCGGTCCATCACCACGTGAACACATGAATTAAGAGCAAAAGCCGCAAAACATGAATGGATGTCATGATTCTGTACTCACCATGTCTACACATCTGCAGGAGCAGGAGGAAGAGCAAGCATCTGCTGATGTTCTGCAGAGGGGATAAACACCATGTTCATTATTACACATCACTAAGTTCATTACTACCTACACATCACTAAGTTCATTATTACCTACACATCACTAAGTTCATTACTACCTACACATCACTAAGTTCATTATTACCTACACATCACTAAGTTCATTATTACCTACACATCACTAAGTTCATTATTACCTACACATCACTAAGTTCATTATTACCTACACATCACTAAGTTCATTATTACCTACACATCACTAAGTTCATTATTACACATCACTATGTTCATTATTACCTACACATCACTAAGTTCATTATTACCTACACATCACTAAGTTCATTATTACCTACACATCACTAAGTTCATTATTACACATCACTAAGTTCATTATTACCTACACATCACTAAGTTCATTATTACCTTACACATCACTAAGTTCATTATTACCTACACATCACTAAGTTCATTATTACACATCACTAAGTTCATTATTACACATCACTAAGTTCATTATTACCTACACATCACTAAGTTCATTATTACACATCACTAAGTTCATTATTACACATCACTAAGTTCATTATTACCTACACATCACTAAGTTCATTATTACCTACACATCACTAAGTTCATTATTACCTTACACATCACTAAGTTCATTATTACCTTACTAAGTTCATTATTACCTTACACATCACTAAGTTCATTATTACCTTACACATCACTAAGTTCATTATGACCTTACATACAACATCACTAAGTTCATTATTAACCACGATATTTCGTATAATGGGTATAATGGGTCATTCTCGTATATTTGGGCACACACAGAATGACGAACTGTTGGGTTCCTCAGTGCGATTACTTGGTATTCACTATATTGGTACAAACAAAAAAAATGCTTCCCCATTCCGTTAAGTCACTGTTTGACCATACCCTAGGCCTACTTGTGTGCTTTTTTAAAAATACAGTTTTTATGATCAGGAAGGGGGAAAAAAGGAAGCTGTAGGCCTACACTGCTGTAACTGTAAAATGTATAGAAACAGACTGACAACTATAATATAAACGAAGATGTGTGTTATTCTTGTGTGTGAAGCAATGTCAAATTCACAGTAGGCCTACGACACATAGCCTATAGGCTATATCCTACATTTTATTTAAACGCAAATGAAAAATGTGTGACGAATTTAGCTGAAGATGTTACGTAAATGTCAACGACAATGACAATATTTGAGTAATACAACAAATGCTGAGCAGTATAACCCCCCTCTTCCTACAATGGCATTTCATTTTTAATTAGGCCTATCATCTGCGTTAACCGTTATACCACCGTAATTAAAGTAAAGAGGCGAGTCTGTGTGCGTGTGCAGCGGAGCGAGGCGGACTCACCCCCATGCCGTGGATCTCCAGGCTCCCCTCGTCTCCTCGGCGGTCTGCTGCAGACTGACTGTGGGACCGCCGCACACACCCACAGGAAGCAGGAGGTGGAGGGTGAGGCAAGACCTGGGGCACGCTCCGAAAACCACCAGCAGCACCAGCAGTAGTAGTAGTAGGACTACTGAGGAGGAAAAACTAAACTAAATCATGTTATTATTTTTGAGAAAGGATGGTTTTGAGAAAAAAACCCGGATTACTATAGAGATGGTCCCCAAAGACTTCATTAAAAGCTGTTAAATTGGAGTGACATGGAGCAGATGAACGTGTAAAGAAGCTGTTCTCTAATAGTTATTCTGTGTAAGGGACAATATAGGCTATATATAAATATATATAAGGCCTACACGTTGTCTTCATCACGGTGGTATAATTGCAGGAGCTAATTGCAAAGTCATTTTGCGACCGGGAGGAAAAGTTCATGAGCATCAGCAGCAACGAAAGTGTATCGTTTTTTTTTTTTTTTTTTACAGTTCCACACATTTTAATGTCAACTATATTTAGGCTTACAGTAAAAAAAAAAATCACGGCCAAATTTCTACAAATCCCCATTATAGACTAGTCTACGACAGACCCTTTTCACGGGTCGTCAGCAGCAGGGAAACACAAAGTCACTTCCTGGTGCTGTCGTTTCAACATTAAGTCTTCAGTTGTATTTATGTGTGTCTAATTTACATTTCCTTGACTTGTTGCGTCTATACTGGCGCACCTCCATGAGGACGGATGATGTTATCATCACGGGTGAGCGACACCTGGGTTCGTCCTCATGGTGAAATATGTCTGCTGGTATCTACAATTCCTGACCCAAAAATAGTGTAACTCGAGATGCAGGACTATTAGATATAAGTTCCTCTTTGTGTGTGTGTGTGTGTGTGTGTGTGTGTGTGTGTGTGTGTGTGTGTGTGGTTGTATAATTGCCTCACTTACGCGTCCACTCAACGCGCCGCCATTACCACCACTCACCACAAGAGGTCGCTACAAAACCACTAATGGACGGTGGGTTTTTAAAAAAATATTTTTAAATATAGGCTATATATATTTTTTTTTACCGTAACTATGGGTGGAAAATGTAGAAGCGCAGCGAGCCAACGCACTCGCCGTTTAACGACACGTTATGAAAAACACTCTCATCCCTGCTGTCCTTTCCATGGACAGAGACGAAATAAAAGAAGCCCTCCAGGAAATGGACGCCTGGGATGGGGAACTGGATGAGGATTCTCCAGCAGAAGTTTTCACATTTGTCTTCACACAAAAAAAGGATTACGACAAGTTCTGTGAAGAACTTGTCGATAAAAAAATTACAGACTTTCGCAGGATTTGAGGAACAATGATATTAAAGAGTTTTGTTCCTAAATACAGCCTAGTCATTCATACCAAGACCTTTGTTTATGGTTTTAAACTAGAATCCTGTGATGCACAGATACATATAAATATCACCTGTGGTTCAACGCTGGAACCGCACAGTGTTTGGACTACTGGTCGCCCCACGGCGCGCGTGTCTTCCCCATTCTCCGTTGACAACAACAAGAGTCTATCGGAGTGTCGCAACTTTCTGCTTCAATGGCTCTGGTTTGAGGCGTTGTTCGCAGGTTTCCTGGTCAGTCCGTCTGAGTCCATCTGATCATCAAGAAGTTCTTCTAACTCCATGGAGATGAAGGCGCTAATAGGGCTGCTGCTGTTGGCTGGTTGTCACGGTGTGTCCTCAGGTAAGACTGCTCAACAAGTGCTTTACTATTCAAAACTAGCTTTCCTAAAGTTCATTTTCTTTTTTAATAGTTCATCGGGACAAGCATTAACAACTAATCCACTAAATTATCAATCATTTAATTTCAATATTTTAACTCCTATAAGAGCATTTATTTTATATTTGAACCGTCAAAACGAAACTAGCCTGCTGGCCGTTTGATGACGTCGTTAATAAATGTTCAATCTATAATCGATACCAAACATTAAACTTCAGATTGGAGTCAATCCGATGTCCATTTTTAGTTAACTTTTAATAGACTCAGAGATAACCTTTTCTACATTCTTGTTAAGTCATCACACACACACACACACACACACACACACACACACACACACACACACACACACACACACACACACACACACACACACACACACACACACACACACACACACACACACACACACACACACACAAACAGTGATGTACAGTATTAACCTGTCTGTCTGTCTGTCTACAGTGATTTACTCTCTGAAGTATTTTATAACGGAGGCATCTGGAGTATCAAACATCCCAGAGTTTGTGGGTGTTGCGATGCTGAATGAACTTCAGATGGGCTGCTATGACAGCAACAGTCAGAAAATGGTACTTAACCACTCCTGGATGGACCAGTGCGCCAGAGATTACCCAGACGTCCTGAAGGACATCACTTTACGCGCTCAGGGTTACTACCAGGGCATGAAAGCCGACATTGAGCGTCTGAAGAAGCGCTTTAAACAGACAGGAGGTCAGTTTATATCTAATGTCTTACCTCTCACATGTAGATATCCATTATTATAATGTCACAATAAAGTTTCACCATATTCCTAAAACCACACACACACACACACACACACACACACTATGGGGGGTGAGAAGGGTCACGGGGGACTAGATACACGTATGTACATTCGTGTGACTATTTAGTGCAAATCAGCCATGCAGACCGCACCTTTTATCTGTTTTCGTCATTTTGTTTTATCTGTTTTCGTCATTTTGTTTTATCTGTTTTCGTCATTTTGTTTTATCTGTTTTCGTCATTTTGTTGTATCTGTTTTCATCATTTATGTAGCCTTAAATTAACTAGATAGACCTTTCCAATCAATCAATGAAACTAGGATAATAATAGCCCTATTCATAATTATAGACTAATAATACTATTATTCATCGTTTTTTGTTTTAGCTGTATTGTCATTCATGTTCCTATAACACAGAGGAGCCTGAATGGATTAAAAAAAAAAAAAAAACGAAAATAAAACAACATGAATGACAATACAGCTAAAACAAAAAAACGATGAATAATGGACTAATATTATTAGCCTATAATTATGAATAGGCCTATTAAGCCTATTATTATTCTAGTTTCATTGATTGATTACCTGGAAAGGTCTATCTAGTCCATTTAAGGCTACATAAATGACAAAAACAGATAAAACAAAATGATGACAACAAAATGTTGAAAACAGATAAAACCGCACGAATGTGCGGTCTGCATGGCTGATTTGTACTAAATAGTCACACGAACGTATGTACGTGTTGTTAGTACACCGTGACCCTTCTCACACACACACACACACACACACACACACACACACACACACACACACACACACACACACACAGTGGTTACATAGCGCGCGCTCCATCTGCTGCTCACTGTCAGGAAGAAGGAGAAGGCGGGAAACAATGTCACCACTGTCGGTGATGAGAAAAGGAAAAAGTTAAAAAGAGGAAGAGTTTCATAAGTTATTGCGAGGATCGCTGGATAATTGAGTCAACGCTTCAGAGATGCTGTGGCTGAGCAGGTGTCCCAAGCCAGCGGGTGTGATGATGCTAATATGGTGATGAAGCTGACCGCTAATGTTAGCACCACCGAGTACAACTACAATAGCTATGGGCGTGTGACCGGGATTCATGCGCATGAACGTCAATGAGCAGGACTGTGGCTAACTCTCTCTCTCTCTCTCTCTCTCTCTCTCTCTCTCTCTCTCTCTCTCTCTCTCTCTCTCTCTCTCTCTCTCTCTCTCTCTCTCTCTCTCAGATGTACACACATATCAGTTCATGTCTGGTTGTGAGTGGGATGATGAGGATAATGCTACTGATGGTTATGGCCGGTATGGTTATGATGGGGAGGACCACCTAGCGTTGGACATGAAGACCTGGACATGGACTGTTCTACCACAACAGGTGAAATTGGACGAGGGTAGCGCTGCTAGGGGTTTCCTGAAGAACTATTACAACAAGGTGTGTATTTCTTGGCTGAAGATGTTCCTGACCTATGGGAGGAGCACTCTGCAGAGAACAGGTAGAGTCACATGACCTGGCGGGCGTTGACAGACACATGTCTGTGGTCCTGGTGTTAACTGTAACACTACAGGAGGACACAGGAACAGACACAATACCTCTCTCTCTTTCTCTTCTCTGCTTTCTGTCTTGACCCACTCTGTTGCTTTCTCTTTAACACTCTTTCCTCCCACTCTCCCTGTTTCACCCTTTCTCCCTTTTCTTTATTTATCTCTCCTCTCTCTCTCTCCCCCACTCATAACCTTGACACCCCTGTTTCTCTCTATCATAATAATATGCTTATATGCTATCATAATAATATGTTATTATAATAATGTTATCGTAATTATATGTTATCATAATAATATGCTATATGTCATTATCAGTGTGGTTTTACATTCAGAAATAACCCCCTCCCCCCTCTCTCTCTCTAAACTTAACATGCTACCATGAACACAAGTGTTTTACATTTAGAAATAGGGGTGGGCGATCTGACGATTTTATATCATGATCGATCTTGAAGACGTCCACAATCTACTTTTCAAGTGAATGGTAGAGATTGTGATTTATGTCCTCCTACTAATGTTTCCAAACTTCACATGAAACTTAACCAGTAATAATTGTGGATCCACGGCGCTATGTTCACAAACCAACAGAATGAGTGCCTATTAGATGGCTGTGCTTATTGGCCAGATTATATCACGTGTCTCTATCATAGGGAGGCGTGACGTATTTGAAAAACAATTCAACGTGCGCTAGCAGCATGGCGGATGAGATGGAGCAGATATTTCAGAAGTTAGATATTTCTCAAATCTCAATACAAAATAAAGTAATTTTTAAAGTTTGTCGGGCAACCGTCGGCACTTCCAGAGGGAATACGACAAATTTATTGAAGCACCTTAAAATGAAGCATCCAGAGGAACCTGCTGAGAGTGTTTCACTCAGGCCGGTCCGACCCCACCGTGCTATCTCGCTAAGGATATGGTGCCATTCAAAGCTGTGGAAAATGTGGGATTTAAGACACTGATGCACACTTTAGATGCACGGTATGATCTGATTTGAAAAGTGCACTTTTGTGTTCACACCTTGTAGGTTACATTTTACTACTACCATTTATTCTACTTGGGTTGAGTTCTGAGTACTTGAAAAATCTGTTATTTAATGATTGTGTTCCATTGACTGTTGATTACAACTTTGTTAATTTTTAAAATAAAGTTCAGTTCGGTAATAGGGCTGTCAATATTGCTCAAAAATTACATTTGAATATTCCCTCTAAAAAAAACACATAGATTCGAATATATTCGAATATCTATATTTGCGCATTATGTCAATGACACACATTACGTCAATAACAGGACAAACTAATACAACGAGACATAAGGTCCGTGTACGAAGTATAATTCATGTACAGTTGTTCACGTTGTATAATGAAAAAGGCCAGTTTCGGGGGTATTGCCTAATTTCATTGTCCGAGACGTGCAATGCAATTCAGCGCGCCAAAGCGTCAGCTTGTTCCATTATCCAAGTTGTACAATGAAATTTGAACAAGGAAGTCGAGAGCCGGAAACAGAGACAGCTCGCCTTCAAAGTAAAGCTCGCCTTATAAGTAAAAGTCGTGCGTTTTGAAGCGTGAATTTAATTTAAGGAGCGCTAAACTAAATAAATAAACAAATAGCCTCAATCAGGGGTCTTCAACGTTTTCCAGGCCAAGGACCCCCAAACTGATAGAGAGATGGAGCGGGGACCTCCTACTTATGTTGTGTAAAATGGTTATTAAACTGGTCCTATAGTGCCATGTATAAATGTAGGCTACCTTGTTATTGTGCATTCAATACTAAGATATTGAAATAATACACAGGTTCATATATTCATGTGCAAGGTACAGTGAGTAGGGTGGCCATGCCACTGCCATTCATAAACATAATGTAGCGTCCGCTACACGTGTAAAGGCGTTGGAAAGACGACGCGTTGGAAAGACGACGCAGTGTTGTTCAGCAAACAACATTTATTGATGCAACAGAACAGGTTACTGTCGGCCGTAACCACGCCAAAACAACTCCAACATGAAGTTAGCCGTAACTCTCTCCTAATGTTCCTCGCGCTCAACCCAGGCTCGCTCACACACGCACGCACACACACACACACACGCACGCGCAGCGCACTCACACAGCCTCTGGACGTGCTGCGATGATAGCTCAGTTCACAACGACAAAACACACAGATCACTTTGGTCTTGTCAAAGGAACCATTTGGCAACTTTTTAAAAGTAAACTTTCCATTCAGAATATTATTGGTATCAATTTCGGCGTCTCGCGCTCGCCATCCACTCAAAACGTAACGTCTACTACTCTTAAACAAGTGTGTGCGGCGTGCCTGTTTTGTTTCCGCTCTAGATCCGGTGTGGTGGAATGAGGGCTGTGTGAGTGCGCGTGCGTGTGTGTGTGTGCGTATGTGTGTGTGTGTGTGTGTGTGTGTGTGTGTGAGGGAGCCTGGGTTGAGCGCGAGGAACATTAGGAGAGAGTTACGGCTAACTTCATGTTGGAGTTGTTTTGGCGTGGTTACGGCCGACAGTAACCTGTTCTGTTGCATCAATAAATGTTGTTTGCTGAACAACACTGCGTCGTCTTTCCAACGCGTCCTGGCGGACGCTACATTATGTTTATGAATGGCAGTGGCATGGCCACCCTACTCACGGTACCTTGCACATGAATATATGAACCTGTGTATTATTTCAATATCTTAGTATTGAATGCACAATGACAAGGTAGCCTACATTTATACATGGCACATAGGACCAGTTTAATAACCATTTTACACAACATAAGTAGGGGGTCCCCGCTCCATCTCTCTATCAGTTTGGGGGTCCTTGGCCTGGAAAACGTTGAAGACCCCTGATTGAGGCTATTTGTTTATTTATTTAGTTTAGCGCTCCTTAAATTAAATTCACGCTTCAAAACGCACGACTTTTACTTATAAGGCGAGCTTTACTTTGAAGGCGAGCTGTCTCTGTTTCCGGCTCTCGACTTCCTTGTTCAAATTTCATTGTACAACTTGGATAATGGAACAAGCTGACGCTTTGGCGCGCTGAATTGCATTGCACGTCTCGGACAATGAAATTAGGCAATACCCCCGAAACTGGCCTTTTTCATTATACAACGTGAACAACTGTACATGAATTATACTTCGTACACGGACCACATAACTACTTGTATAGGTTGTTTATTTAAGTTTAAACATATTTGGCAACATATTACATACACAAAAATAAGTAAATGAACTAATGGCCAAGACCGCAGACCTCGCTCGCGCTCATTCACGCTCACTCGGTCCGTGTACGAAGTATAATTCATTTACAGTTGTTCACGTTGTATAATGAAAAAGGCCAGTTTCGGGGGTATTGCCTAATTTCATTGTCCGAGACGTGCAATGCAATTCAGCGCGCCAAAGCGTCAGCTTGTTCCATGGTTCCATTATCCAAGTTGTACAATGAAAATTGAACAAGGAAGTCGAGAGCCGGAAATAGAGACAGCTCGCCTTCAAAGTAAAGCTCGCCTTATAAGTAAAAGTCGTGCGTTTTGAAGCGTGCATTTAATTTAAGGAGCGCTAAACTAAATAAATAAACAAATAGCCTCAATCAGGGGTCTTCAACGTTTTCCAGTAGTGCCATGTATAAATGTACCTTGTTATTGTGCATTCAATACTAAGATATTGAAATAATACACAGGTTCATATATTCATGTGCAAGGTACAGTGAGTAGGGTGGCCATGCCACTGCCATTCATAAACATAATGTAGCGTCCGCCAGGACGCGTTGGAAAGACGACGCAGTGGTGTTAAGCAAACAACATTTATTGCTGCAACAGAACAGGTTACTGTCGGCCGTAACCACGCCAAAACAACTCTAACATAAAGTTAGCCGTAACTCTCTCCTAATGTTCCTCGCGCTCAACCCAGGCTCGCTCACACACACACGCACGCACGCACACACACACGCACGCGCACTCACACAGCCCTCATTCCGTCAAAAACTACAACACCACACCGGATCTAGAGCGGAAACAAAACAGGCACGCCGCACACACTTGTTTAAGAGTAGTAGACGTTACGTTTTGAGTGGATGGTTCCATTGACAAGACCAAAGTGATCTGTGTGTTTTGTCGTTGTGAACTGAGCTATCATCGCAGCACGTCCAGAGCCTGGGTTGAGCGCGAGGAACGAGAGAGTTACGGCTAACTTTATGTTGGAGTTGTTTTGGCGTGGTTACGGCCGACAGTAACCTGTTCTGTTGCAGCAATAAATGTTGTTTGCTGAACACCACTGCGTCGTCTTTCCAACGCGTCCTGGCGGACGCTACATTATGTTTATGAATGGCAGTGGCATGGCCACCCTACTCACTGTAGCTTGCACATGAATATATGAACCTGTGTATTATTTCAATATCTTAGTATTGAATACACAATAACAAGGTACATTTATACATGGCACGATAGGACCAGTTTAATATAAAACACAATTTTACACAACATAAGTAGGGGTTCCCGCTCCATCTCTCTATCAGTTTGGGGGTCCTTGGCCTGGAAAACGTTGAAGACCCCTGATTGAGGCTATTTGTTTATTTATTTAGTTTAGCGCTCCTTAAATTAAATTCACGCTTCAAAACGCACGACTTTTACTTATAAGGCGAGCTTTAGGCTACTTTGAAGGCGATTCCGGCTCTCGACTTCCTTGTTCAATTTTCATTGTACTGTACAACTTGGATAATGGAACAAGCTGACGCTTTGGCGCGCTGAATTGCATTGCACGTCTCGGACAATGAAATTAGGCAATACCCCCGAAACTGGCCTTTTTCATTATACAACGTGAACAACTGTAAATGAATTATACTTCGTACACGGACCTCACTCGCTCTCACTCGCTCTCTTTTTCTCTCTCTTGCTCCCCCTCACGCTCTCTGCGCATACTGGATGAAATAAACAACAGCAATAAACAAATGCTGAGTGCTGATCAAGAGTTTTGTGCAAGCAATCCTGACTCCTGTCCCAAATATGGCAGGCTTCATTCAGTGATTGAAACAAATATTACACTAATTGAAGTTTACGCCCACTCACAAAGCAGAAAGAACGCACCACGGCTGGCGCAGGTGTGTTTTTCCACATTCAAATATTAATTTTCACCTTCGAATGTCTGTTTGTAAAAACTATTCAAATATATATTCGAATTTTGAATATTCGTTGACAGCCCTACTCGGTAATGACCATTTTGAAAACGGTGTCTTTAATGCAATATTGTGTTTTAAATGGTGCAAATAGATACGTCCATAGGCTTGTTTGAATCTGGACATTCTATTCAGTACATTTCAAAATTGTGAAGAAAGATCGCAATTCAGATCGTGGATCGTGAAGCATGTTAAAAAGATTGTTATATGATTTTTGGGGAAGATCGCCCACCCCTATTCAGAAATACGTCCTCTCTCTCTCCCCCTCCTCACTTTCTCTCCCTCTCTCTGAACTGAAATAATCATTTTCTGTCGCTCTCTCCACCTTTTTCTCTCACTCTCTCTCCCTCTTTCTCTCGTCTCTTTCTCTCTCTCTCTCTCTCTCTCTCGCTGTCTGTCCAGAGCGTCCTGAGGTGTCTCTCCTCCAGAGGAGCCCCTCCTCCCCAGTGGTGTGCCATGCTACAGGCTTCTACCCTGAGAGGGTGGTGGTGTTCTGGAGGAGAGACGGTGAGGAGCTGTATGAGCATGTGGACCATGGGGAGGTCCTCCCCAACCCCGACGGGACCTTCCAGGTCAGCGTGGACCTGAACCTGACGTTGGTCCCACAGGAGGACTGGCGGAGGTACGAGTGTGTGGTCCAGCTGAAAGGCATCGAGGACATCTCCATCCTACTGGACCCGGCCCTCGTCAGGACCAACTGGGGAAAGACTGGCCCTGGAAGGGATGGAGGTAGGAACACATGTCTCACCACTTCCACCTGACCTCATCACAACCACTGGTCTACCTGGACACACCTGAAGCTACTTGGTAAACACACAGCTCTCAGGAAGAGCTCACTTCAGCAGAACACGTTGGATTATGGGTAAATGAGTACTATGAAGAGGGCTAGGCTAAGGTGATGTTGTGTTAGTCATGTATGTAGCATCAGGTGTCCATAAACATGTGGTTCAATGATGGAGGGGTGATGGACTCTGTCCAACATATATTATTACACACCTGGTTTTCTTTTCTTGATTCACCTGAAGGGGTCAAGAGTGAAATCACCACGCCCATCATCATTGTGTGTGTTGTTCTCCTCCTCGCTGCTGTTGCTGCTGGAGTCGTTGTGTACAAGAAGAGGAAACGGTGAGTGAATCAAATGTCTTCAGGAGGACTAACACCTGACCTCCACCTGCTGTCCCTTCCTAGAATCTGATTGGTTGTCGTCGTACACTAGTGGTCTGGTTTGTAGAAACCTCTCCATGTCTGAATGATGACCCTCCGCTAATGTCTTCTCCACAGTGATGTTGTGTGTCATTATCACTATTAAGTATAGTAACATTAGGATATTTATCACTGTTACACTCATCACACATAATTTCTCTTGATCCTTAGATTCATCCAAATGCCGACCAGCGAGTGAGTAAATTGTGTTTTTACTAAAGTTCTGTTATGATCACTACTACCAACACAGAGACCTTGGTGACTTCAGTATTGCATGAGAGTCTAGCTCACTGGACTATACAGCTCTGTTGATCTAGATACATGTAGCTCACTGGACTATACAGCTCTGTTGATCTAGATACATGTAGCTCACTGGACTATACAGCTCTGTTGATCTAGATACATGTAGCTCACTGGACTATACAACTCTGTTGATCTAGATACATGTAGCTCACTGGACTATACAGCTCTGTGGATCTAGATACATGTAGCTCACTGGACTATACAGCTCTGTTGATCTAGATACATGTAGCTCACTGGACTATACAGTACAGCTCTGTTGATCTAGATACATGTAGCTCACTGGACTATACAGCTCTGTTGATCTAGATACATGTAGCTCAGTCATGACTTTACCTCCTCCCGTTCTTCTACTTACCAGGCTCTCACAGCAGCTCTGGGACCACTGAGGAACAGAGTCCAGCTCCCGAGGCCCAACCTCTGACCACTAAGTCAGTATTTTGTGACATCACAACATTTAAAGGATGGGTGGGAGGGTGATAATATCTTTACAGTACATTACTGCAGCACAGGGGTGCAAACTTGTCACCTTTCGTCGAAATGTGCAGTCTTTATGTCGAAATAGGTAATTCACATGGATAGTTTAGATCGGCAATAAAACATTTATTTGGGGGGGGGGTTGAGGGTCTTTCTCAAAGCCTAAAGTAAAGCCATCTGTGGGTAAGCGTGTTTACCGTAGTGTTACTCTGTTACTCTGCTTGGGCAGTTTGATTCGCAGACTATTCACTTCCTGAATCCCAATCTGATAAAAGTGAGTTGCTAGGCAGATATTCCAGATGAATATCTAATCCTGATCGGCTGATAAAACAACAACTGCCGGCTCAGCTCGCCTGCAGAGCGATCACATTTAGGAGTGTTCCTGATTGTTGCCATGTATGGACTCAAGTCAATAACTTAAGGAACTGATTTGATTCATTTTTAATGCTGTAATGGTAATGTGTACTCTGTATTAGGCGGGCATTAAGTATACATAGTTACTTTCTTGAAACGTTAGCTCGCCAGTTAGCACGTTAACTTGATCTTGTTCCACAAACTTGTTCAGTTGTATTTTAAGAATCCCATTCCACTTGTTTTCTGACAAAACTAAATGTAATGTCTGGAAATCCGCTCCTTGTTTTCTGACAAAACTAAATGTAATGTCTGGAAATCCGCTCCGTGTTTTCTGACAAAACTAAATGTAATGTCTCGAAATCCGCTCCGTGTTTTCTGACTAAATGTAATGTCTGGAAATCCGCTCTGTGTTTTCTGACAAAACTAAATGTAATGTCTGGAAATCCGCTCCTTGTTTTCTGACAAAACTAAATGTAATGTCTGGAAATCCGCTCCGTGTTTTCTGACAAAACTAAATGTAATGTCTGGAAATCCGCTCCGTGTTTTCTGACTAAATGTAATGTCTGGAAATCCGCTCCGTGTTTTCTGACTAAATGTAATGTCTGGAAATCCGCTCCGTGTTTTCTGACTAAACTAAATGTAATGTCTGGAAATCCGCTCCTTGTTTTCTGACAAAACTAAATGTAATGTCTGGAAATCTGCTCCGTGTTTTCTGACAAAACTAAATGTAATGTCTGGAAATCCGCTCCGTGTTTTCTGCCTAACTAAATTTAATGTCTGGAAATCCGCTCCGTGTTTTCTGACTGAACTAAATGTAATTTCAGTCAGGACCACTTTTGTCAAAATAATCTTTTATTCTAAAGCAGAATATTACATTTGCAGAATATTACATTTGGCGGTATGGCTCTGTTCTGGGACCTCCTTGCCCTTCCACGTGCCTACGTGGAAAGCCTTAAGGCAGGGGGGAGCACTCCTCCCTGCCCTTCCATGTGCCTACATGGAAAGGTTTAAGACAAGGAGAGCGGCAGCAGAGACCCCCAGGGTACAGAACAGAGCAAGCATCAATGACAATCAGAAAAAGACATTGATTAATTAGATACAACATAAAGGAGGAGCTGGGGTGGAGGTGGGTTGCAAAGCTAGCAGAGAAAGCAGCGAAGATAGGCAGGCTGAAGCAGCTTTAAATAAGGCGCCAAGAATGATGTTTGTCAATGGGTGTTTGAGGGGGAGTCAGCTGAGCTGTCAGCTGACTGTGTATGGTATCCAATGGGAAGCTAGGGGAATCAGCTGATGTATGTCTATAATAATACTACATATTTGAAGCGCTCTGCATACGTAACGTAACCTAACGCGGCAATTATGACTACTGATATCTGTACTGAGCCGAGCCTGACTTTGTGGCCTGCCTGAACTAACGCTATGCTCAATGTCTGGAAATCCGCTCCGTGTTTTCTGACTAAACTAAATGTAATGTCTGGAAATCCGCTCCGTGTTTTCTGACTGAACTAAATGTAATGTCTGGAAATCCACTCCGTGTTTTCTGATTAAACTAAATGTAATGTCTGGAAATCCGCTCCATGTTTTCGGACTAAACTAAATGTAATGTCTGGAAATCCGCTCCGTGTTTTCTGACTAAACTAAATGTAATGTCTGGAAATCCGCTCCGTGTTTTCTGACTAAACTAAATGTAATGTCTGGAAATCCGCTCCGTGTTTTCTGACTGAACTAAATGTAATGTCTGGAAATCCACTCCGTGTTTTCTGATTAAACTAAATGTAATGTCTGGAAATCCGCTCCGTGTTTTCTGACTAAACTAAATTTAATGTCTGGAAATCCGCTCCGTGTTTTCTGACTGAACTAAATGTAATGTCTAGAAATCCGCTCCGTGTTTTCTGACTGAACTAAATATAATGTCTGGAAATCCACTCCGTGTTTTCTGACTAAACTAAATGTAATGTCTGGAAATCCGCTCCGTGTTTTCTGACTAAATGTAATGTCTGGAAAACCGCTCCGTGTTTTCTGACTGAACTAAATGTAATGTCTGGAAATCCACTCCGTGTTTTCCGCCTCCATTGGTTTTAAACACAACAACGGAGAGTTTACAAAGAGCTTTCCAATAGCGAAATATCTATAAAGGTTTTGAGTTTCCTGGTTTAAAATGAGATCATTTTTGATTGTATTGGATTTGGGATTCATGAGTTATCCTTGTACCTCAAGCCTAGCAAGAACGAAGAGCCTGCAAATAAGGGGTTGTTCCTACATGAACAGGCAAGTTATGTCACCTCATATAGCTTTGGATTGGATGCCATAATACTAATATTCCTACCAATATGATGAGTCATATGTCCTAAAATACTCAAATTCATTTTAAATGACAGATGACTATTGTGGGACATAGAGGGGAGGATTGAATATTAGGCCAGTTTACAAATAAATAATAAAATGAGTATTGTGAATGTCAAGAGTTGACTATTGGGCTGAATTCTTTCTCACATTTTTGTTGGCTTTTAACAGGAGCTATGACATTTGATACAGCGTTACAGGGGTTGGTCATTATAGGCTAGGATAAGGATGAAGGATCCCACTCCCAACCAATGTTATGGTATACCAGTGTACAGGTGTCGTGCCAAAAAGTGATTGTCTGCCAGAATCTGATTTGTGGCCGCGGGAGCGCGCACAGCAGCCCGTTGAGCGGTAGCGCAACAACGTCTGTTTTTCTCTGGATTAAACGGCCATAATATGCAGATACACACAACTGCATTATAACGTAATTATAGCAAAGGCACGTGTCTTCGAAAGTTTAACGTTTGTTCTTCAATCAATTTTTGGCAGGTGAAAATGCCTATTTTGTGTTAATGATCCTTTAAAATAATTCCAAGGTGTCCTGTGAGCTCCAGTGTTTATATTATGAAGCTTATGAATGAGATCAAGTCATATTTAGGTAGAAATCACCTTTGAGTAACTGTATTTAGCCTTCAGTCAATTTCTGGCAGACAATCACTTTTTGGCACGACACCGGCACCGTCATGCACTACAAGTAGGCCTACTACATTTACCATGGTTGAAATAGCCTGTAACAAGACTGTAAATGACTCCTTCAGATATAATAATAATAATAATAATAATAATAATAACAATAATAATTCAATTATAATAGTGGATATCATATTTATATGGACCTTTAAATAAATGTAACCTTTGACTTGACACACAATTAAGTTAGTTTGCTGTTGTTTTCAAAATTAGGGGTCAGGAGGGGTTTTGAGGAGGAGGCTAACGCTGTGTTCCCACCAAACGCGATGAACGCGATTTAGTCGCGCGTAAAATGAAATCGCGTCGCGCTAGACGCTCCAGTTTTGACGCTGGTCCAATATGCCAAAAAACGCCTCATCGCGGCATCGCGGCATCGCATCGGGCGACGAGCCCGCCCAAACAACAACATTTCTTCCGCCATTTCATTCTCTCGTCGACCATGGCTGAGATAACCACCTGCTCTGCCCAGAACTGGTGCTTCATAGCCGGCCATAACCTCGTTGTTATCCAGTGGAAAACAATCGCTAAAAAAAAAGAAGTAAAAAAGATCTGTGTGTGTGTGTGTGTGTGTGCCCCCCAACTTTGATTATGGTCAATATATAATATAATATCATATAATATATCATATAAAACATGTATCATTGTGCAACACTGTGTACGTCCGTACGTCAGCACGTCGGTGACGATCTCAAAGCTGATTGGCTGTCGCGGCGCGTCTTCACGCGAATTCGCCGCAAAAGTTCAATTATTTCAACTCGAGCGATGAAGCGTCATCGCGCCGGGCGACGCGATGGAAGCGATTTTTCGCGGCCAACGCGTCCATCGCGCCGCGCTATCGCGTCCATCGCATCGCCCGGCGCGATGACGCGTCTAATTGCGTGTTTGCATTGACTTTACATGTAATCTCGACGCGCGATGAAGCGTCATCGCGTTTGGTGGGAACACAGCGTAAGTGTTTCTCTAATTACATATGGGAGTCAGTGAAGCAAATATGAAAAAAAAAACATTGCTAACAAAAAACACATTTTAGAGATCCTTATAATAACTGCTTCATATAAATGGGTCTGAATATCACTGACAGGTTTTTTGTGAGCCACGTGGGTCGAGCATCTATAGCGAAATATAACCTGATGGATTTGAAGGGCGCCTAACACTGATCTTAGTTTTCAGGCAGACCTGGCAGTATATCATCACAGTCAGAAATATTTTAACAATACTTCATACTGTAATATATTGACACTATTATTTCAACAATACATCATCACAGTAATATATTGATAGTAATATTTAAAGTAATAGTAGCAATTTTATAATACTTCTTCAGAGTAATATATTGACAGAAATATTGTAACAGTACTTTATCACAGTGATATCTTTAGTGATAAATGTTTTAATCCTGACTTGTGCTTCCTTGCTGTTTAGGGTCAAAGTTGAATCATGAAGAGGCTTCTCACGTTCAGCTAAACCAGCAGGGAGTGGATTGCTGATCTTTTATAATCCTTACTAACAGGCTTGGTGTTTTACCTAACTTCAAATGATATATATGCTAAATTACATTATACCATGGGGGTGGGGGAGGGTGTCTCTATTTACTGGAGTAATAAGGTAACGTTGCCATGTTGTTACTAAGATTGTCTATTTACTGGAGTAATAAGGTAACGTTGCCATGTTGTTACTAAGATTGTCTATTTGCTGGAGTAATAAGGTAAGGTTGCCATGTTGTTACTAAGATTGTCTATTTACTAGAGTAATAAGGTAACGTTGCCATGTTGTTACTAAGATTGTCTATTTACTGGAGTAATAAGGTAACGTTGCCATGTTGTTACTAAGATTGTCTATTTACTGGAGTAATAAGGTAACGTTGCCATGTTGTTACTAAGATTGTCTATTTACTGGAGTAATAAGGTAACGGAGTAATAAGGTAACACTGCCATGTTGTTACTAAGATTGTCTCTATTTACTGGAGTAATAAGGTAACGTTGCCATGTTGTTACTAAGATCGTCTCTATTTACTGGAGTAATAAGGTAACGTTACCATGTCGTCATTAAGGTCGTCTCTATTTACTGGAGTAATAAGGTAACGTTGCCATGTCGTTACTAAGATCGTCTCTATTTACTGGAGTAATAAGTTAACGTTGCCAGGTCGTCTCTATTTACTGGAGTAATAAGGTAACGTTGCCATGTCGTTACTAAGATCGTCTCTATTTACTGGAGTAATAAGGTAACGTTGCCATGTCGTTACTAAGATCGTCTCTATTTACTGGAGTAATAAGGTAACGTTGCCATGTCGTTACTAAGATCGTCTCTATTTACTGGAGTAATAAGGTAACGTTGCCATGTCGTTATTAAGGTCGTCTCTATTTACTGGAGTAATAAGGTAACGTTACCATATCATTACTAAGATCGTCTCTATTTACTGGAGTAATAAGTTAACGTTGCCATGTTGTTACTAAGATCGTCTCTATTTACTGGAGTAATAAGGTAACGTTGCCATGTCGTTACTAAGATCGTCTCTATTTACTGGAGTAATAAGTAGGGATGTCCGATATTGGCTTTTTTACCGATAACCGATATTGTTCAACTCTTAATTTCCGATACCGATATCAACCGATACCGATACCGATATATGCGGCCACATGAAACCTTCGCTTTACACTCATTGCAATAGGCTTTATGCCGAGCGTCACGTGACCAAACCGGAAAACAGGTCTCCTGACTTCCGTTTGCCGGAAAAGCCGGTAGCAGCGGTAGGAACTGACGGCGACAGCTATTGACTTGGCCTAGTTAGCCCTTTTTACTGTTGGTGTTTTATTTGATTTTAACATCTGAATGTTAGTGAGAAGAAAAGATGGATGAAAAAAAACAGGAAAAAAACCAGCGGTTAAAGCTAGCGAGTGAGTCCGGGAGAGGGCTGCTCTCCTCGTACACATTACTCTGAAGCCCCAGTGACGGTCTGGAAGTGTGGATTAATAAATAAAAACAAAACAGCGGTAAAAGCTAGCGTGTGTCCAGGAGAGGGCTACTCTCCTCGGACACATTACTCTGAAGCCCCAGTGACGGTCTGGAAGTGCGGATTAATAAATAAAATAATGTGAGCGCGGTACAGCGGACCTGAACCGGTTGTGATGAGACCTGTTTCGCAGTATGTTATTTTACTATTCAACGTAGAAACTTGAAATGAAATAATTCCAAACCACCGACATAACTACAGCTACAACTAGCGTCCTGCTACACGGCCGCACACGCCCAGGCTTGTTATTGAGACGGCGCGGCGCGTTTGATGATGTCATCAAACCACGTCCTCACTTGAAACATAACAGATGTCTGAAATTATTTCAAAATCGATTTCGGTATCGATTTCCGATATTATTTTCCGATATTGATTTTTTATGCCAATATCGGCCGATAATATCGGTGGGCCGATAATATCGGACATCCCTAGTAATAAGGTAACGTTGCCATGTTGTTACTAAGATCGTCTCTATTTACTGGAGTAATAAGGTAACGTTGCCATGTTGTTACTAAGATCGTCTCTATTTACTGGAGTAATAAGGTAACGTTGCCATGTTATTACTAAGATCGTCTCTAGTTTCCGGATAGAGTCATGTTGGACAGAGACCGAGTTTTAGTCAAGTGTTAATACAATAATGGATTAATTAAATGTGTTTTCTGATGTTTTTTTCTGTTGTGCCAGCTAGAGAACTGCAGTACTACATAGGCTACCTAAATCAACCTTAGCTGGTTTAGCTTTTAATGATCTTTGTTGTACACTTCATGTGATATTTTGGAGTTGTGTTATATATGAAAGTTTTCTTAATTATCCACATGTTTAAATCCCTGTTCTCTTGCTTGGGTTATTCTGTCAATAAAATAAATTAAAAATGTTGTGCCAATATATATTTTCAATAATCTTACTAGGTTGTTAGTAGGTTGCCCCCTAATAGTCGAATAGTCGGCTTAGTTGATCGACAGAGGCTTAGTGGAATACGTTTTCATTAGTCGAGCAAAAAGTAAAACATAAAAATAAGAAGGCATGAGCATCGCAAACCGAACACATCCGTGGTCGCAACAAGCCCTGATTTAACTAATCGCTGCAGAAATATTGACCAATACACCTGGGCAGGTAGACACCTAGGTAGGTAGACGCCGCTAGACACACAGGACTCATACCGGTGATCACAGCTTTAGTTCCCCGTGTCTGATCGCTGTAATTCGGAGTGTGAATATCGGTTGAATAGCTAATATCTTTCTAACTTTAAAAAACACTTTTGTATTTTTTAAGACAAGACGATAGTCGCACATCCCTCGTAACTACGCCTGTGAAGGTGAACCCTCCCGGACTCCGCTATTAACATGAACCGCTCCTTCGGCGGAGCGGTTCATGTTAGCGCTTGACTTCTGTGGTTATGAAGTCTTTTGATCGCCTTGTTCTGTCACACCTCAAAACCCTCACTGACCCACTTCTGGACCCCCTGCAATTCGCCTTCAGAGCCAACAGGTATGTATACGACACAGTCAATATGGCCCTTTATTCCATCCTCCAGCACCTGGACTCCTCAGGAACCTACATCAGTAACCTGTTTGTGGATTTCAGCTCTGCCTTTAATACCATCATCCTGGCTCTGCTGCAGGACAAGCTCTCCCAACTGCACGTGCCTGACTCCACCTGCAGATGGATTACAGACTTCCTCTCTTACAGGACGCTGCACGTGAAGCTGGGGAAACACGTCTGACTCCCGATCCACCAGCACCGGTCCGGTCCCCCACAATGGTGCGTTCTTTCCCCTCTGCTCTTCTCCCTGTACACACCAGTCCGTCAAGCTCCTGAAGTCTGCGTACGACACCGCCCTCATCTCTGGTGGGGATGAGTCTGCCTACAGGTGGGAGATTGACCATCTGGCAACCTGGTGCAGTCACAACTTGGAGCTAAACGCTGTAAAAACAGTGGAGATGGTTGTGGTCTTCTGGAAGAACGCAGCCCCACCAGCCCCCCATCACCCTGGGTGACTCCCCAGTCAACACTGTGGAGTCCTTCCTCTTCCTGGGCTCCATCATCTCCCAGGACCTCAAGTGAGAACTGAACATCAGCTCCCTCACCAAAAAAGCACATCAGAGGATGTACTTCCTGCAGCAGCTGAAGAAATTCAACCTGCCAAAGACAATGATGGTGCACTTCTACACCGCCATCATTGAGTTGGCAGAAGGAACGGGCTGTGTTCAAGACAGCTAATACACAGCTGATTTGGGTTGCTAACATTTAGCTGCAATGATTCAACAAAGTCTCAAAGTAGTAGCTAAGTATTGTATAAATACAATATCATAATAAAGGTGAATCTAACAATGGAATAGAAAATTAATCTAGCAATTAGATCAAATCAAATCAAATAATTGTGAAACTGGGGTAAAAGTCTACATCCTCCTGAGGCCGAAGACGACTCTTGGAGAAGGACGCTGTGGAATGGAGACATTAGAGATGGAGAGGAGAGGAGATTCAATTTTATTTGTATAGCGCCAATTCATAACAGAAGTTATCTCAGGGCACTTTTCAAATGGAGCAGGTCTACACCGAACTCCTAATAACATTTACAGAGACCCAACAGTACCACCATGAGCAAGCACTTGGCAACGGGGGCAATGAAAAACTGCCTGTTAAAAGGCAGAAACCTCGGACAGACCCTTCGGCTCTAGGTGGGTGGTCATCTGCCTTGACCAGTTGGGGGGAGAGAGAGAGCGAGAGACAACAAGATGTGTGCTGTTGTGTAGAGCATAATCAACTCCATAACTCGCCATCTCCCTGTTTTGTTTTCTAGGATCAAATGATGAGGTGCAGAAGCTGAATAATTTGGATATTTTATATTTCAACCACTATAATGACGTGTGTGTGTGTCCAGACTGAGGTTTGTGAGCGGCAGTCGTGACGGCAAGGCCCGGATCTAGCACCACCAACAACAGGAGTGGAAGGCCATGGGTGGGGGAACAGACTGGACCTTTACCCTCTCCCTGGACATATTATATAATACAATGTTTGGTTGAATGCAATTGGTTGCCTTGTATATTCTGTACTATTGACCAAACTTTGTGGCATGATTGATATTTAGATAACCGGAAGTGCAAAAGAAGCAGTAAAGTGCAGTGTAATGTACATACAGTATGTATAATATATAAATTGAATAAACAGTAAGGGTATGAATGTGCGATACAGTATTAACAGAATGAACAGAGTGGTATGAATATGCTAAGATATACAGTGTGAACCACTGGGCGCCCCTTCATGCAATAAATTATGATGATGTGCCCTCGAGAAAATTCAATGTATCTTAATGAGGGCCCTTGTAGTGGAGAAAATGTGATGCAGTGCCCTATAAGGTGCCCTTACAATGGTCTAAACTTGACGTTCCCTATAGGTGCCGTTCCAAAAGGGTGCCGTTACGAAGTGCCCTCTATGCCGCCCCTACGTGACCGTGTCCCAAAGGGTGATGCCCTTTCCAGTAAAGAAAATGGGATGCAGTGCTGTGAGAACACGTGATGAATGCCCAAATAGGTGCCCCTCTAATGGAGAAGTACCCCTCCAGTGGATAAAATGCTCTGAAATGTTGGGTCCAAAGCTGCAACAGTGAGGCGATAAGGATAAAGGTAAGTCCTCTCACTGCTAGCGATGTACTGACTTGTCTCGCAGAGAGAGAGAATAGAGGGAGAGAGAGAGAGACAGATACGCAGATAGAGAACGATGCAAACAGAGATTTGAACAGCATCGTTCGGATTCCTTAAACCTGTCTGTCCAGTTGTAGAGCGATAGGCCAGATAGGCCTATATGCAGAGCTGCCAAGCGTCACGCTTTGACCCATTCTCACGCCACACGCCACACTTGACATTTATCACGCGTATTTCCCCATTCAATACTTATTTATTTTTTTCATGATAATAAACTTTGGTCCTCGCGGCTGTAGTTCGAGTAACTCTGATTGACTGACCGAGATAACCAATCCATCAGTCCTTGCCTAAATCTAACCAACCATGGAAGGCACCACGCAATATAAACCAATCAGAAGCAACGTAAGGCGGGTCTTGGCGTCTCTAACTATCTTTCACACACAGCGCCGACATTTAAAACCCACTCGACGTTCTCTGTCAATAGGAATACCCATTGACATAATCAATTTAATAATACTACACAAACATACTTGAGAGTAATTAGGCTTCCTATGTACATTTTACCGGTCACAAAGGTGACCGGTATGAGCAGATCTGTCAGGCTGTCTCGTATTGCCAAGCTGGTCTTGGTACTTCCTCATTCAAATGCTGATGCAGAACGAGTTTTCTCTGTGGTTGGACTGAACAAAACCAAAACCCGAAACAGTTTGGCTCTGGAGGGAACTCTATCATCCATCATGACAGTGAAGATGGCGAGCCTTGAGCCACAGTGGTTTAAAGGTCTCATCTCATCGTTTTTTCATTAATTTTGCGGTGGTCTCTAGTGTTAATAAATACCCTCAGTACCGGTTTTGGTTAAAAAAAATGCTCTGCCGCGCCTGTTTCATGCTGTTTTAGTTTGGTGGGGGAGGTGGGGGGGGGGCGAACGACACGATTTCGCCTCTCATCATGAATATGCATGACATGCTAATGAACTCGCCTCTGGTTGGCTAACAGCACTGTGACGCTACCTCCAGTGCGCAGTGAGGATTTTTCCGCTCCATATTCAACTAGTGCGAGACGAGTCGAGAATCGCGACTGCCCTGCTACTTCCTGACTTTCGGTGGGCGGTAGCGGAGGCGAGGCCATGAATACTAATTCACGGACTGACGTCAATCCGTGGGGCTTTTCTCATCCGCTGATTTTTCTCAGTGTTTTTTTCTCTGTTCTTTCATTGCCAAATACAGGCAATGGGGGTAGAAGAACGTTTTCACGCGCAGCACGCACATGCAACTCGGTGAGACCTATAGTATTTCAACAAAAACAAGTATTAAACTGTTTCTCGCGGAATGAGACCTTTAAGTGGGAGCCCCCTGCCTCTGTCATCAAGGCATCAACATCTGCGACAAACACCTACAACATGAGACATGTCCCCATGCAGCTAAATGATGGAGAGTTGGTTGAAATGAAATATTGACAAATACATTTATTTTGTCAAATTTCTTGTTACAATTTTCATTTCTAATTTCTGGTTAATTAAGACTAGCATTAGGAGTCCACAGTGCAGGGAGAGCCTGGCATGGAGGTGAGGACATCAGTCTTAAGTAGAGTCCGTCCCTTGACAAACGGAATCGTCCCGTATTTAGAAACAAAAGCACCCGTCCCGTATTGAGCTGAAAAGGACGCACTTTGTCCAGGGTGCGAGTTACGGGGGAGCTGGGGGAGCCCTAGTGGCCACCTGAGCTCCCCTGGAAACATGGTTTGTTTGGGGGAGCTCTAAAATATTGATATGATTGCCAAATACACTGGCCTAACTATCGACGGTGCAACCAGACGCCGGGGGGGCCCTAGCCTAGTCCTAACTAGACCTTGGTACTCATTACATTCATACTAAAGGTCTAGCAATGCTGTAGAGACAAACGATGTCTCACTTGAAGGCGGGTGCTGTTGAAGTTTAAAACCTATTGGCTCTGCCCAGTGCCACTCTGGATCTGCCTTAACCAATCGCTAACGTTTGGTCGTGACGTATTTCATGCGCCAGAAACCACGTTGCGCGCAGCAGTATACAAACGGCAGATGCAGTGAGCATTAGGTTCCGCCCGCCTCCGTACTTACGCCATAACTGAAATTCGCGCACGACCTCTACGTCACTGTTCTCAGGCCGCGCCTCCTGTTCGCTGATTGGACCGCAGATTTTGGGGAAAAGAAATCGTTCTAACCATATGTCTATGGTTCTAACATAGTAGCGTCGCCAGACCTTAGTATGAACTTAAGTGAAATAAAATTTGAGCGGAAGTACGTAGGTGGGCGGAGCCAGGCTAGGGGGGGCCCATGAAGCAGGAAAAATGCCAATGGAAAATGAATAACAGGGCGCTTTATATGAACATTTACGGTAAACTTGTTTCCAGGCCCAGAGCCATTGAAAGAGAGAGTTGCGACACTTTGATCTCGCCGCCACGCGGTCACGTGGACAGCAGCAGTCCTATATAATGTTCAGTAAATATTAACACATAATGTGCAATATTCAATATATATAATAGCATTTCTGGGGAGTGGCGGGTCAGACAGCATTGCATGTCTCTAATGCATACATACTGTAAATGTATTCATTTACACAGTATGCATTCTTATTTTTCTCATGCTTCTATGGTCATAATTACTCACATCCTAATGTTATGTTAGCATATACAGTCGTATAATTATGAATACACTACTGTCTATAGTGTTTATATCTGTTACTTAGTGTTCACACCAGTGGCGGACTGTTTGAAGGGCAGGGGCGGAAAAAAAGGGCTCCTACTGCACGACGTGGGGCCCCACCAGCGTACAAAAAGCTATGATGTATATGTATGAGGAAATAGTCTTCATCCTTGATTAAGATTAACATCATGTTATCAGGCGATCCAGGTTAAAAGTACAACCACACCTCTGTGATAAAAACACAGGAAACTATAAACCTTTAAAATGTTTATTTCACAAACAAACAATTTCACACTCTCTCTCTCTCTCTCTCTCTCTCTCTCTCTCTCTCTCTCTCTCTCCCTCCCCCTTCATTCTCTAATCCTGTCTACATGGTGTTGAATTGTACGCACTGCATAGCACTTCAGTAGCCTATAGTCCTATCTGGGCGTCCATGTAACATCTACAGTATAATGTGTGTGGCTAGAGGGCCGTATGGGACAAGGGGTCAGGTAGGGTTTAGGTGTTAGTTACATGGGAGTCTATCCTGAGAGTAGGGTGACCACCCGTCCCGCGTAGCGCGTGACCGCACAGCGTTTGAAACCCAATTCACGCGTCCCGCGAATTGAGACCTTGTCACGCATAATTAATACTTGCTCAAAAAAAATTGGTCGCTCTCGCTCCTCGAGCTCTTGTCAGCCAATCGAGCATCACTTGAGGGTTCAGCATGCTACAGTTGCCACACCCACTCCCCAGTTGAACTGCTGACTAGGTTGTCAGCGGTGTTGTTATTACAAGGCAGCACGCACGTTTACACCGACACCGACAGTGACTTTTGTATGTGCGCTTTTAATATCGAAGATGGCTGAAGCACCATCCACAAGTAAGAAGAGAAGGTGTGGGTACAGGAAAGAGTGGGAGAGTGCATATTTAAGTTAATGAAGTTAAGTTATCATTGTTCAGAATGTTATGAATCTTTATTTAGAAAGAAATATACATTGGTGGCCTATTGATGGACATACATCAGATATTACACATTTAGTGGAATAGGGCGCTATTAATATACTATGTAAGATGGTATGTGCTAGAAATCGGTAAACCACTAGTGAGTCCACGGGGGGGTGGTTGTCCCCCCATGTCCCCCCGAAACATACCCCTTGTCCCCCCTTGGGCTTCTTAGCAGGTGGTCACCCTAGTGTGTGTGTGTGTGTGTGTGTGGTTGTATAATTGCCTCACTTACGCGTCCACTCAACGCGCCGCCATTACCACCACTCACCACAAGAGGTCGCTACAAAACCACTAATGGACGGTGGGTTTCAAAAAAAAAAAAAAAAAATTATTTTTATTTTTACCGTAACTATGGGTGGAAAATGTGGCTGCAGCTGACGGGTGCCGTAAGGCAACATTCGATGGAGTGCTGAAATTTATGGGGTCAGAACAGTCTCATTAATAATGAATGCACAGAGAAGGATTCACAAATGTATTTTGTGATTTATATATAAATTAATCTCTTCTCACAAATACATTTCAATGCACACACAAATGGATTTCGGCATGTATAAATGTAAAATAAATCCATAAACAAAAATAAGTTTCACAAACACATTTCTGATCCACACACACAAATGTATCTTGTTTTAAATAAATGTAATATAAATCCATAAATATATTAATTACATATTTTCTTCAAAAATGTATTTGAATGTTGTTACATTTATATACAAACTGTTAAACTTGAATTTACAAGACGTTTTTCATTTGTGAACTTGTTTGCATTTGTGTGTGAACTGGTCTGTATTTATTTGTGGATTTTTGAGACTCCCCTGACACGGCTGGATTCACAAATGCATTTTTTTCACCAAGGAACTCTCTGTAGCCAATCAGATGCCGCCTTAGTTTTCAGCCAATCACATGACTACAATCCCACGAGGGGTACCTCAGCATGGCCAGCGCACAGCATTTTCTCTGCGCATTTTGCGTTACTTTTCGGTAAAAAAAAAAAAAAGAGTTATCGGACGGTAACTGTGCGTTCACATCAGAAGCGAATTGCGCTGCAAAGACGCTCATAAAGATTCGCTGCGAATATTTCTGTTCGCTTTTGTCGCTCATAACGTACAATTCAATTTAGCAGACGCATGTAAAGGAGCCGTATGCTTTTAGTACATATCAAAGAGTGAACTCCACACACTTTGGCCATGTTGCAGAGACGGTTGCTTGTTTGATAAACCGATAGTCGCACATCCCTCGTAACTACGCCGTGAAGGTGAACCCTCCCGGACTCCGCTATTAACATGAACCGCTCCGCCGGAGGAGCCATCCACGCGCACCGGACACAGAATACAAACAAACATGTTTTCCATTTGCTTACTTTTAAATAATGTTGTGTGCAGGTATACGGTAAATACGATTATTAAAAGTGTTCATGTCTCCTTCCTGGTCCAGAACCGCTTGGTCCATGCCGTTAATAGGCGGCCCGCTTCGTGCGTGTGCTTGTAAAAATGATATTTAAGCTGATTATTACGGTATTGTATTGGATCGGACAACAGCGGGTGCCCAGCCACAACCGCGATTAACTTTTCAGTCGACATTTTGATGTACAGTAGGAACCAAAAAAGTACAGTAGGAACCAAAGTGCCGGTGTTCCCTGGGATCCACGCAATCGATCGCTTCTGATGTGAACGCACAGAGTTCAGCCTCAACATAGCGTCTGGTAATGCCGATTCAAGTGTCACTTAAATCGTGATTGCCATTCCCAGACGCCATGTTGAGGCTGAACTCAAGTGGAAGAAAGCTCAAGTCCGGATCTTTCTTTTTTTTATTTTACCGAAAAGTAACGCAAAATGCGCAGAGAAAATGCTGTGCTCTGGCCATGGTGAGGTACCCCTCGTTGGACTGCAGTCATGTGATTGGCTGAAAACTAAGGCGGCATCTGATTGGCTACAGGAAGTTCCTTGTTGAAAAAAATGCATTTGTGAATCCAGCCGTGTCAGGGGAGTCTCAAAAATCCACAAATAAATACAGACCAGTTCACACACAAATGCAAACAAGTTCACAAATGAAAAGCGTCTTGTAAATTCAAGTTTAACAGTTTGTATATAAATGTAACAACATCCAAATACATTTTTGATGAAAATTGCAAATATTTTTTTAAAATTCATATATTTATGGATTTAAATTACATTTATTTTAAACAAGACACATTTGTGTGTGGATCAGAAATGTGTTTGTGAAACTTATTTTTGTTTATGGATTTATTTTACATTTATACATAACGAAATCCATTTGTGTGTGCATTGAAATGTATTTGTGAGAAGAGAGTAATTTATATATAAATCACAAAATACATTTGTGAATCCTTCTCTGTGCATTCATTATTAATGAGACTGTTCTGACCCCATAGAAATTCCCTGCTGTCCTTTCCATGGACAGAGACGAAATAAAAGAAGCCCTCCAGGAAATGGACGCCTGGGATGGGGAACTGGATGAGGATTCTCCAGCAGAAGTTTTCACATTTGTCTTCACACAAAAAAAGGATTAGCCTACGACAAGTTCTGTGAAGAACTTGTCGATAAAAAAATTACAGACTTTCGCAGGATTTGAGGAACAGTGATATTAAAGAGTTTTGTTCCTAAATACAGCATAGTCATTCATACCAAGACCTTTGTTTATGGTTTTAAACTAGAATCCTGTGATGCACAGATAGCAGTGGCGTAACTGTCGGTAAGCAGGTACTCCAGTCGCTTACGGGCCCCAGCCAATCAGGGGGGCCGTCAGCTTTCAGTGAGGACCGCCCACAACTATGAATCGATCTTCCCGCCAACTGTCAAATCCGGGCCCTTTTACTGTTACGGCACAGGAGAGGCGATGTCACATATTTGTTTGTGCCATTCTTTTCAGCGCTAACGTGAACCGGCACGGGCTTTATATAGACCCATAAGATTTAATTGACAACTTTGCGGAGAGGAAAGCCCGGAAAATGCAGCTATGATGTAAGTCAGCACTTTTTAAATGTATTTTCACGATCGGATATCGCTTTTGGGTTTATTGTGTCTTTGCTGTGCAGTTTGGAGTTTGGGGCGCCGTCACCAGTGTTTTTTGGTGCGCCGTCACCAGTGTTGTGGTGCGATTACTTTTGCGAGTCGTCTCACGTCTACTATGCTGTAGTATCCTATTTAAGTCATATGGTAGGTTATCGGTAGACGTTGCGTCATTACGCGTTGTAGTCTATAGGAGGGCCCGTCTTGATCATCCTGCTTACGGGCCCGTCGTTGGCTTGTTACGCCACTGACAGATAGGATATAAATATCACCTAGTAGTAAGCTATAAATGTTGAGGGTTAGAAGTCAATCATTTTTGATAGGTCATCTGTTACAACATCTTGTTTAATTTACAAACAGAAAGGGACAGCTGCCACAGGGGGTCAGTGGCAATTGCCACAAACAGTGACAGGTGCTTGGCCAAGTGTAGGTCTAAGTAGCCTAAATATTGTTCCCCTAATGTAATCATGCTTTAAACTGCAGCCTTTTAATTGAGTGAGTCAAGTATTTTGTCATTTTACATTGCATTTTAAATTTTAAAAAAACATAGGCTACCACCAATTTCTTTCCTCGGCACTGCAACATAACAGACTGTAATATAAATCAAATATTGTAATAATCAAAGAAACCTTGAAAAAAAATGCACAAATGGGGTCATGAAAATGCTACCAAGTCTAATATTGCCAAGTGTTAACATTTATAAACTATAAATACGACAGATTACTGGTTTGGTTGTATGGTTTGCTAGTAGGCCTATATGAGTAGTGGGTGATTTCGGACACAGTCCTTGATTGCCACCGTTATACCCCATAAACGGCATAAGATGCAGTGGCATCTTACGGTGAACCGCTGGCAACCCACACAAACAGCGGCAGATGCCATGGCATCCTAGATTGCCACCGGAAATGCCATATAAACGGCGAAAGATGCCGTGGCATCTCAACCTGCCACCGGAAATGCCACTGCAAGCTGCCGATGCCACAATTTGAGCTAGCCCCTGCTGCGTTATGACGCGTTTTTTTTTTAAACACGCGAAGGCCGTTACAAACTCATGTGTAAAGTTATACAATAGTACGAATATATATGTGTTCCAAGGGTGTCATCAGCTTTTTGAGAGGTCTGAGGGTCTGAGGGTCCTCCCCCAGAAAAATTTGAAAGAAGTAGATGCAATTTCCCGCATTCTGGTGCATTTTACCATTTTTTTAGATTTAAAATGATCTTCCTCTTTCATTGATTTTCCTTGGAGCATGGTCTGCAATTACTACTACTACTTACTATTACGTCTGGTGTAATACACAGAGGACTGACGCGGACAACTTTTTTGACACTTTATTCTCTTAATGAGAGCAAAATATGAGGATTTAAAAAAATCTGAGAGTGAATTAGAAAAGAATGAGGTAACTTTGAGACAAGACATAGCCCTACATTAATGTCATGCAACAAAACATCTCTTGAAATAAAAGTTATGAGGAAACAAAATGTGTACCTAGGCTACTCAGAGCCTAAATTAGAATCAACCTATGTCTGTGTTGCTGAAGTGACTGTGTTCAGCGTTCAGTCTGTGTTTCTGAAGTCTATCACTGCCTGTCGTTGATCCGACTCTCAACATAGGCTTGCTTCTGTGCGTGTTTTGAATGCGTGCGTGATGCTGCTTTGTGTGTTAAAAAAACAGGAAAACGCGGAGTGGAAATTTTCTATTTATATGGGTATTCCCCCTACTGATTAAGTGGAACGGATTTGATTGTGAAGCAATGGAAAGAACGCTGGACTAGTAGACCAGTCATGCACGGTCATGATGCCGGTCATGATGGTTGTAAGATGTGCTGGGGTTAGTGGAGAGAACTGGAACAGGGGCTGAGGGACGATGGGTGGCGAGGCGGGTGGGGAAATGGGAGGGGTGCCGGAGATGTTGAGGTTGCTATAGATGGTGCTTATTTTTGTTTGGAAGAATGAAAGGAATGATTGGCACTTTACGGTATTGAATGAGGTGGAGGTTTTGTCATGAGGTTTGAGGAGTGAGTTGATGGTGGAGAACAGAGCCTTGGGGTTGTTGGAGCCAGAGTGGATGAGGTGAGAGTAGTGGGTGGAGCGGGCAGAGTTGAGTGCGTCCTTGTATTTTTGTAGGTGAGCTAGAAGGTGAACTGATAATCCGGTTGTATTGTAGAGGCGTTCAAGTTGACGTTTCCTGGTCTTCATGTGGCGGAGTTCAGTGGTGTACCAGGGGGCGGAGTGAGTGAAGGAGACAGTTTTTGTTTTAGTGGGGGCGAGCTGATCCAGGCAGGAGGAGAGTGTGTTGTTATAATAGTTGACCAGGTCAGCAGGGTCCCTTAGACGGCGGAGGGGGTGAGGCAGACAGGCAGTGGGTGAGGGAGGCTGAGAGAGCAGAGGGGGAGAGGGATTTAAGGTTTCTGAATGTTATTGTACGTTGTTGTTTTGGGGTGGGGATAGGGATGTCCAAGTCCAGTATGATAGCGAGGTGGTCTGAGATGTGTAGATTGTGGCTGGATAGGTGTTGTATGTGGAGATTAGTGGAGCAGACCAAGTCCAGAATGTGACCACGGCTGTGTGTTGGGAAATTTATGTGTTGGGTGAAGTTGAGACATTGTAGCAGGTTGAGAAATTCTATGGCTGGTGTACTGTCAGTGTTGTCTATATGGAGGTTGAAGTCGCCAAGGAGGAGAACAGATGGTGAAATGGCAGATAGCTTGGTCAAAAAGTCAGTGAGGAACGAGGCGGGATGAGGTCTGGGGGGGCGGTAGATGATGGCAGTGACCAGAGGAGAGGGACCAGACAGTTTGAAGGCCAGGTGTTCAAAAGAGGGGGCGGGAGGAATGGAGATGGTGGTTGTTTTTATGTTGTTCCTGAAGATGGCAGCAATGCCACCACCCCGGCCCTCTGGGCGGGGTTTGTCCAGGTAGGTGTATCCTGTGGGGGTGGTTTGATTTAGCGGAAAGTAGTCCATGGGGTTTTTGCCAGGTTTCGGTTAAACAGAGAAAGTCCAGGTTATTGTCCATTAAGGAGAAGGCTTTTGTTGTTGAGGGAGCGGGTGTTGAATAAAGCCAGTTTGAGGTGACGTTTATTAATGCTTGGCTGTGAGGACCGGGGAAGTGGGCGGAGACTGGCCGAGTCTATATGTCTGGGGTTGTGAGGTCGGGGTTGTCTGTGTCTGATGATGGTTTCAATGTGAGAAATGACATGTTGTGAGTGTAATGACTGGTGGGGCCGAGAGGGGGAGCTGGAGGGCAGGAATGAGCTGGGAGGTGGCAGTGGAGCTGTGGGAGGAGAAGAAGAATGAGTGGGGTCGGTGACGGTGGCGGGGGTGTGGCAGGTAAACAGTCACGCACGTGTGGCAGTGTGGACCTGTATATATGTCTATGGTGTGGACGGCGTGTTGTAGGCTAGCCCCTAGCATGCGGCTGCCAGTCCTGTTTGGATGGACGCCGTCAGCTTTGTAGAGGTGGGAGCGGTTCCAGAAGATATCGAAGTTGTTGATGAAGTTGATGAAACACTACACTACAGGAAACACTGAACATGAATGTGGTTTGGATTACTGGTCGCCCCACGGCGCGCGTTTCTTCCCCATTCTCCGTTGATTACAACAAGAGTCTATGGGAGTGTCGCAACTTTCTGTTTCAATGGCTCTGGTTTGAGGCGTTGTCCGCAGGTTTCCTGGTCAGTCCGTCTGAGTCCATTTGATCATCAAGAAGTTCTTCTAACTCCATGGAGATGAAGGCGCTGATAGGGCTGCTGCTGTTGGCTGGTTGTCATGGTGTGTCCTCAGGTAAGACTGCTCAACAAGTGCTTTACTATTCAAAACTAGCTTTCCTAAAGTTCATTTCCTTTTTTAATAGTTCATCGGGACAAGCATTAACAACTAATCCACTAAATGATCAATCATTTAATTTCAATATTTTAACTCCTATAAGAGTATTTATTTTATATTTGAACCGTCAAAACGAAACTAGCCTGCTGGCCGTTTGATGACGTCGTTAATAAATGTTCAATCTATAATCGATACCAAACATTAAACTTCAGATTGGAGTCAATCCGATGTCCATTTTTAGTTAACTTTTAATAGACTCAGAGATAACCTTTTCTACATTCTTGTTAAGTCATCACACACACACACACACACACACACACACACACACACACACAAACAGTGATGTACAGTATTAACCTGTCTGTCTGTCTGTCTACAGAGATTTACTCTCTGAAGTATTTTGTAACAACGTCGCCTGGAGTATCAAACATCCCAGAGTTTGTGGCTGTTGGGATGCTGAATGAACTTCAGATTGGCTGCTATGACAGCAACAGTCAGAAAATAGTACTTAACCACTCCTGGATGGACCAGTTCGCCAGAGATTACCCAGACTACCTGAAGGACATCACTTCACACGCTCAGGCTTACTACCAGGGCATGAAAGCCAACATTGAGTCTCTGAAGAAGCGCTTTAACCAGACAGGAGGTCAGTTTATATCTAATGTCTTACCTCTCACATGTAGATATCCATCATTATAATGTCACAATAAAGTTTCACCATATTCCTAAAACCACACACACACACACACACACACACACACTATGGGGGGTGAGAAGGGTCACGGGGGACTAGATACACGTATGTACATTCGTGTGACTATTTAGTGCAAATCAGCCATGCAGACCGCACGTTCGTGCGGTTTTAGCTGTTTTCGTCATTTTGTTTTATCTGTTTTCGTCATTTTGTTTTATCTGTTTTCGTCATTTTGTTTTATCTGTTTTCGTCATTTAGTTTTATCTGTTTTCGTCATTTTGTTTTATCTGTTTTCATCATTTTGTTTTATCTGTTTTCGTCATTTATGTAGCCTTAAATGGACTAGATAGACCTTTCCAGGTAATCAATCAATGAAACTAGGATAATAATAGGCCTATTCATAATTATAGACTAATAATATTAGTCTATTATTCATCGTTTTTTGTTTTAGCTGTATTGTCATTCATGTTCCTATAACACAGAGGAGCGCCTGAATGGATTTAAAAAAAAAATAAAAACGAAAATAAAACAACATGAATGACAATACAGCTAAAACAAAAAACGATAAATAATGGACTAATATTATTAGCCTATAATTATGAATAGGCCTATTAAGCCTATTATTATCCTAGTTTCATTGATTGATTACCTGGAAAGGTCTATCTAGTCCATTTAAGGCTACATAAATGACAAAAACAGATAAAACAAAATGATGAAAACAGATAAAACAAAATGATGAAAACAAATAAAAACGCACGAACGTGTGGTCTGCATGGCTGATTTGCACTAAATAGTCACACGAACGTACGTACGTGTTGCTAGTACACCGTGACCCTTCTCACCCCCCGTACACGCACACACACACACACACACATAGTGGTTATGTAGCGCGCGCTCCATCTGCTGCTCACTGTCAGGAAGAAGGAGAAGGCGGAAAACAATGTCACCACTGTCGGTGATGAGAAAAGGAAAAAGTTAAAAAGAGGAAGAGTTTCATAAGTTATTGTGAGGATCGCTGGATAATTGAGTCAACGCTTCCAGAGATGCTGTGGCTGAGCAGGTGTCCCAAGCCAGTGGGTGTGATGATGCTAATATGGTGATGAAGCTGACCGCTAATGTTAGCACCACCGAGTACAACTACAGTAGCTATGGGCGTGTGACCGGGATTCATGCGCATGCACGTCAATGAGCATGACTGTGGCTAACTCTCTCTCTCTCTCTCTCTCTCTCTCTCTCTCTCTCTCTCTCTCTCTCTCTCTCTCTCTCTCAGGTGTACACACATATCAGTTCATGAATAGTTGTGAGTGGGATGATGAGGATAATGCTACTGATGGTTATGGCCGGTATGGTTATGATGGGGAGGACTTACTAGTGTTGGACATGAAGACCTGGACATGGGTTGCTCTACCACAACAGGTGAAAGTGGACGAGGGTATCGCTCGTAGAAATTACTTGAAGAACTACTACACCAAGGAGTGTGTTTCTTGGCTGAAGATGCTCCTGGCCTATGGGAGGAGCACTCTGCAGAGAACAGGTAGAGTCACATGACCTGGCGGGCGTTGACAGACACATGTCTGTGGTCCTGGTGTTAACTGTAACACTACAGGAGGACACAGGAACAGACACAATACCTCTCTCTCTTTCTCTTCTCTGCTTTCTGTCTTGACCCACTCTGTTGCTTTCTCTTTAACACTCTTTCCTCCCACTCTCCCTGTTTCACCCTTTCTCCCTTTTCTTTATTTATCTCTCCTCTCTCTCTCTCCCCCACTCATAACCTTGACACCCCTGTTTCTCTCTATCATAATAATATGCTTATATGCTATCATAATAATATGTCATTATAATAATGTTATCGTAATTATATGTTATCATAATAATATGTTATATGTCATTATCAGTGTGGTTTTACATTCAGAAATAACCCCCTCCCCCCTCTCTCTCTCTAAACTTAACATGCTACCATGAACACAGTGTTTTACATTTAGAAATAGGGGTGGGCGATCTGACGATTTTATATCATGATCGATCTTGAAGACGTCCACAATCTACTTTTCAAGTGAATCGTAGAGATTGTGATTCATGTTCTCCTACTAATGTTTCCAAACTTCACATGAAACTTAACCAGTAATAATTGTGGATCCACGGCGCTATGTTCGCAAACCAACAGAATGAGTGCCTATTAGATGGCTGTGCTTATTGGCCAGATTATATCACGTGTCTCTATCATAGGGAGGCGTGACGTATTTGAAAAACAATTCAACGTGCGCTAGCAGCATGGCGGATGAGATGGAGCAGATATTTCAGAAGTTAGATATTTCTCAAATCTCAATACAAAATAAAGTAATTTTTAAAGTTTGTCGGGCAACCGTCGGCACTTCCAGAGGGAATACGACAAATTTATTGAAGCACCTTAAAATGAAGCATCCAGAGGAACCTGCTGAGAGTGTTTCACTCAGGCCGGTCCGACCCCACCGTCCCATGCTATCTCGCTAAGGATATGGTGCCATTCAAAGCTGTGGAAAATGTGGGATTTAAGACACTGATGCACACTTTAGATGCACGGTATGATCTGATTTGAAAAGTGCACTTTTGTGTTCACACCTTGTAGGTTACATTTTACTACTACCATTTATTCTACTTGGGTTGAGTTCTGAGTACTTGAAAAATCTGTTATTTAATCATTGTGTTCCATTGACTGTTGATTACAACTTTGTTAATTTTTAAAATAAAGTTCATCTCGGTAATAGGGCTGTCAATATTGCTCAAAAATTACATACAAACACATAGATTCGAATATATTCGAATATCTATATTTGCGCATTATGTCAATGACACACATTACGTCAATAACAGGACAAACTAATACAACGAGACATAACTACTTATATAGGTTGTTTATTTAAGTTTAAACATATTTGGTAACATATTACCTACACAAAAATAAGTAAATGAACTAATGGCCAAGACCGCAGACCTCGCTCGCGCTCATTCACGCTCACTCGCTCTCACTCGCTCTCTTTTTCTCTCTCTCGCTCCCCCTCACTCTCTCTGCGCATACTGGATGAAATAAACAACAGCAATAAACAAATGCTGAGTGCTGATCAAGAGTTTTGTGCAAGCAATCCTGACTCCTGTCCCAAATATGGCAGGCTTCATTCAGTGATTTGTGGGGTGTTCTTGAGGAAGAAGGCTGCCGACACAGGAAACGCTTTAACTCACTTTATTTGTTTAGCTTTGTTTAGGGGGGAGCTCCCCCCTAGCTGGACATGCGCTGCCTGGGGGTTTCTGCCCTCCCCCGGATGTTTTGCCTGGTAGTCTCTGGGCAGGAGGCGTGGCCTCTATGACGCATAATGGCTAGTGTTGAGCGCCCGCCCCCAGTGTATTATGTATGCCGCCATCTGGTGTTCAGGTGCAGTTAATACAGCTTGTATATTTATTACTATTCCTTTGTGGCTATGTGTAGATATTACAGCCTGCTGATACATATGTTATTATTTATTCTCAACAGTCCCTCCTTGGTCATCACTGATGACCATACTATAAATTACTAATGCAATGTATCATGTAAGGTCTAAAAATGGTGAGTATAAATTCAAGCGAAAAAAGAAAAAAACCCACGGATTGGTTACCGTGGGTCAACATCAACATCACCAACCGACTTAGTTCAGGAAAACCCCCCACTATACAGGAGGAAAACCTGTCGCATCTCTAAAGTGGACGGCATTCACCTTGGTGTGTCTCAAAGAATACATGGGCCGTAGCCAACAAACAGTAGACAAATTATCATCACATCATACAATCAATATGTCATACCATCATCACAGTATCCTGAGGACACAAAGGCACAGTAATAAATGCATAGTAGTTTCATCATAAGAAATCCCTTCAAATACTTATGCATGTATAACCAAAATCGAATACCTCCAGGTATAAGGAACAGTAAACCTATATAGAACTAAAAAAACGCCCTGTAGACATGCATGCAATGGCTCAGGTGGTTTCCATGCACGCAGGCTTCTCATCATCACAGTGTTATCCCCCGTATCCGTAGCCAACCTCAGGTCGGACAGTTCATGAATTCAATGTCCATCTTGTCATCTATAGGCAAGGCCCACACGAGAAGGTTACTAACACGTACCCATGTGTGCCTTGCCCACGGATCCACTCATCAACTCGGCCGTACCAGTAGTCAGAACATATTCCAGTAGCATCAAAGAAATTCATCAGTCTCATTATTACAGCAACCATAGGAAAGCAGCATAACACATTCCGAACTTAAAATGCATTGTAATGACAACCATGACCCATACTGTGCATTTAATAATTCAACATTCAAGTAAATCAGGTGCAATGTCCTCCTAGACACAGGTGCCGAACTCCAGGAAGTCAGGTACCAGTCTATGTAACCAAGCCTGATCAAGTCAGGGCGTTCCCCTGAACACTCTCAGGTACACCTGGTTACCTGTCTCCACCCTGGTTGGTGGTTCGTCCTTCGGCTCTGAAATTCTGTTTCTCAGAAATGTTGTTAGTTTCTTGAATGTCCCATTCACTCTTTCCACCATTCCTTGTGACTGCGAATGAAACCTAACCGCTGTTTGATGGTTAACTGATGCACCACCCGGTGTTGGCGCTGTAGTTTTGACACGGCGGTGGAAAAAGCTAACAAGTTAAGGTATTAAACACAGCATAACAGCATTAGGCATTGGCGTTTGCAAGGTAATTCCCAATTTTCTATGTCAATAAACTATCTAGCTTGTGCATTAGATCCTTTCCCAACAGATTGCTGAAGTATTTCCCAATGATTACTTTAACCAGGTCCTTGCAAATGTTCAAAGAACATATGTCTGACTTATGCAAATTCGACACTTAAACAAATAAAACAAAAAAACAAAAAATCTAAATGCAAAAATATTCCCCCCTTGAAAATAAAATGCAAAAATATTCCCCCCTTGAAAATAAAATACACTACTTACTTATTCCCCCCTCGTGACTTTGAAAAAGTCACGCAAAATTAACAAAAAGTTAAGCATGTTGCATTCATCCTTCCCGCTTGTATTGACCTTTATATATTGATGATAACATAAAATATATGTATATGACTGATTCTGGGTCCTAGTTTATCACGCTTTTTGGCACAACTATTTTAGTCTTCTAGCGTTACCTTTGAATCTTATGCCCACATTATTTTATTTACTCTTAGACTAGGTAAACTTATTCAATTGTTCTAATAAGGCCAAATTCATGAGCTAGTCTTACCCCACCGGAAGAGCTCTTCCCAGTTACCCTTTCAGCAGCTGAAGAGAGGTCTGTCCAGGTCGGGTTACCATCATCCAGTCTAAAACCACCTCTAGGAGATGAAAAAAGAGTATCATGACGGTTTCCTAATCTAGAGAAGATCTTACCCCATCAGGATGAAGCACTTCTCTGCAATCCAATCACCGTCAATGCACAACAAATCATCATTACAGAGTGTTAACATCTTTCAACACCAATCACATGTGAATAATCAATCATTAAAAGAACCAAAAAAATAGAAAATATAGAGTGTAAAAACACATCACACTCAGATAAGACTGTCAGCCATGTTGCCTCCTAATATGAAACTTATCAACCGCTGGTAACAGGAAGCAATGTTCCTGCTGTTCATTTCGTGTATGCAGTCCATTTCAATGTCCAGATATGAGTCTCTGAGTCCATTTAGGGCAGGAACCCCAGATCAAATGTCCTCTCTCTAATGGACCCCCCTCCATTGTCCTGAGGGGAAGAGAGACCAGAACCAACCAGTATCTTTGCAGAAAAACATCTGACACAATACAACAAACAATATGTAGACAGTTGTTTCTATTGTGTAATTATAGATCAGGCGTGTCCAAATCCTAAATGATCTTATATTGTTACTAATCTAAATAGTTCAAACAATATGTGAAAGTTATATCAAAACAAACGTGCATACAAAGGTTAGTCAAACAATAGGTGAATATGGTGAATGAAGTGAAAATTGAATATATATGTAGTCACACATAGTCATTGAATAGTTTTGCTTACTTAAAATGGGTATACCTCAAATAAACCAACCTCAATTTCCTCATTGTCATCGTCCAAGTCACCTCTAATAATCAAATGGCACCTGTGTTTGTCCCCCAGGTAAAAACACTCCGGCCCATCTAAGAATCATAGCCTTAGCAACGGTCAGCAGTATTGAGCAAAAACAAAACATCGTACATAAAACAAGACAATGGACACCACATTATGGAGGTCAACTGAGCAACCTACAAATGGACTGGTTTAATTGTTACACCCCAACACTGTTATCAGGTTTTGACATAATAATAACTACCGCACTCCCACAGAATCCTTTTAGGGCGGGCTCCTCTAACTCATTTTGTGAGGAGGAAATGTCCCTGAACTGCTAACAGTCCCCAGCGCTGGTTGACCCCTGGACTACTGTGGACGAGCGGTAGAGGAGATAACTTCTGATTTAAATGAAACTATCAGATAGGGCCGTATTATGCCCATCAACCATCTTATGCACAGAGACTCATGAGGGGGTACCAGGGGTTCGGGGCTTCATGTGACGTAACTGAGCTGTTGGTCTGCTATTTGTCCTATAAAGCACCAAAACACTTACACAAACAGTCAAAAGTATAAAACAAATACACAAAGAAAACAAATCAACAGGAAACAAAAAACAAATAACAGGTATAAATACATAGTTGACCTGATCTTTAACCGTTCTAATGTTCGCAGCGCTTTCTTTATCATGTTTCATTATGTCTATTATTATTACTATTATTATTATTACCACTACTATTATAGGGTAAACCCCTGCATAACTCTGTATTGCCTCCCTCCTTTGTTAGATCTCCTTATCTAAAGTACTTCTTGCAGCTCTAGTGCTGCTATGCTTTATCTCTGCTCTCTGTCCCTCTCGCTCTTTAGACCACATTTCTTACTTTCCCTTCTTTCACTTTGTCTAACTTTTCTTACAATTTCTCTTCTTCTATTCTTCTGTCTACTTCCCTCTGACTTTCTAAATAAATCCTTCTGTTTTAAGAATCACCACTTACTTTCCCATCCCATTGTGTCATGTCCAACTTTCCTTTCCTCCTTTGTTAACCTTGTAATTTCTTATCATTAATAAAAACAAAAAGAGATGTTCAGGATATTTCTTTGGAAAGGAGCCTCTCGGCCATGGAGGTCCCCTCCTTGTCTTAAGGTTCTTGTGTAAATGTAAATAAAGGAAAGAATAAAACAAAGAGTTAATGTCAATTTGAACACCTTACTTCATATTACTGACAAGTTGATGCTTAAGAATAATCAGTTTTTACACAAAAACACCTTTTATCGCAGAAATGACATCTGTTAACAGTTATTTATGAATTTAAAAGTCATAATAACATTAACATTATAACATTAAACCGAATTATTGTACTGGGCTCCATTCTGCCTGCTCCCATTGGTGCACGTAACTTCATTCACGCTTATTTAGCACACTCGCGCAACGTAATGGCGTCTCGCGAAGTAAGTAATGGACTGGCCAACGCCATTTTCCTTTGTCCCACGAGGGAATTCTTCATGGGCAGTCGTCGGGGGAGGGGTGGGGGGAAAGGTTGGGTTTTAGTCTGGGTGGGGGTAGGGGTAGTCGGGGTGGGGGGTCTTGGCCAGTGGGGGGTTTACTGCGTAAACTCCCAAAATGGCTTACAGGGATTTGTAATCTTATCTATGCTCCCTGTGATATTACTATAGCATAGAACTACTCTTATCTAAGTGTGCACACTTTATATCCTCCTAGTTAATATTGCCAACTATGTGTGCCCATATGTACAAGTGCTCCAAATCCACTGGCACTGTTTAGTATATGTCTATAAGTGAAAGAGTGAAAGATAGTTTACTTTGTCTCTCCCTACACCTAGCATAGCCATTAGCCTCACGTGGGGGCCATATGGCTAATAGCACAGGAATGCTACCATCCCCCTCTGGAGAACAAAGACCCATAAACAGCCCCACGTGGTCGCCTATCTTCAGTCACATGTACCCTATTCTGCAGACAAAACTAAGATGCACTCTAGCAAAGCTAGCAAGCATTAGCACATGCAGGGTTAGTCACACAAAAGGTATTATGATTCATGCAAGTTAGCTTAGCTCTTTGGGGATGAAATATTGCCCGCAATATGTTCTCAATCGACCTCCGGAGGCTTTTACTCCGTTTCCAATAACATATTCTCCAGGAGACTTTTGACTCCGAGGTTTAGTAAAATATTCTCAAGGAGACTGTGACTCCGAGCTTTAATAACATATTCTCAAGGAGACTTTTGACTCCGAGCTTTAGTAAAATATTCTCAAGGAGACTTTGACTCCGAGCTTTAATAACATATTCTCAAGGAGACTTTGACTCCGAGCTTTAGTAATATATTCTCCAGGAGACTTTTGACTCCGAGCTTTAATAACATATACGATACTGGCCCTTTGCTTCTTCTAATGGTCGTAAAATGACGACAAAATATCATTTAACTAATTCCCAATATGAGTAATCAGCGCCTGTTCATTTTCCGTCGGCTTAACTATATCAACTATGGACCGGAATAACAGGGCTTTACAACAACACACGCTAGCCACATCTGTCACATAATATCACTATATCTATCTATGCAGATTCAGTCAGGTTCTGAAATGGCAGAAATGAAATGGCGAGTTGTGTGCTACTGCACTGCCCGCCCCCAGTGTATTATGTATGCCGCCATCTGGTGTTCAGGTGCAGTTAATACAGCTTGTATATTTATTACTATTCCTTTGTGGCTATGTGTAGATATTACAGCCTGCTGCTGATACATATGTTATTATTTATTCTCAACAGATTGAAACAAATATTACATTAATTGAAGTTTACGCCCACTCACAAAGCAGAAAGAATGCGCCGCGGCTGGTGGGCGCAGGTGTGTTTTTCCACATTCGAATATTAATTTTCACCTTCGAATGTCTGTTTTTAAAAACTATTCAAGTTCGTGATTGTCAAAGGGGGGGGGGGGGGGCGGAGGGACCGCGGACCGATGACGGGGTTGCGCGATCGTAACCACCGACGACGGGGCGGGGGGGGGGGGGGGGGGGTGGATAAAAAAAAAAAGGTGCCGGATCCACCGTCGTAGGTGCCGGATCCGACGTCGGAGGTGCCGGAACAAGCGTGTTCCGGCCCAAATTAAGCCCTGGTTTTAAATGGTGCAAATAGATAAGTCCATAGGCTTGTTTGAATCTGGACATTCTCTTCAGTACATTTCAAAATTGTGAAGAAAGATCGCAATTCAGATCGTGGATCGTGAAGCGTGTTAAAAAGATTGTGATATCATTTTTTGGGAAGATCGCCCACCCCTATTCAGAAATACGTCCTCTCTCTCTCCCCCTCCTCACTCTCTCTCCCTCTTTCTCTCGTCTCTTTCTCTCTCTCTCTCTCTCTCTCTCTCTCTCTCTCTCTCGCTGTCTGTCCAGAGCGTCCTGAGGTGTCTCTACTCCAGAGGAGCCCCTCCTCCCCAGTGGTGTGCCATGCTACAGGCTTCTACCCTGACAGGGTGGTGGTGTTCTGGAGGAGAGACGGTGAGGAGCTGTATGAGCATGTGGACCATGGGGAGGTTCTCCCCAACCCCGACGGGACCTTCCAGGTCAGCGTGGACCTGGACCTGGCGTCGGTCCCAAGGGAGGACTGGCGGAGGTACAAGTGTGTGGTCCAGCTGAAAGGCATCGAGGACATCTCCATCCTACTGGACCCGGCCCTCGTCAGGACCAACTGGGGAAAGACTGGCCCTGGAAGGGATGGAGGTAGGAACACATGTCTCACCACTTCCACCTGACCTCATCACAACCACTGGTCTACCTGGACACACCTGAAGCTACTTGGTAAACACACAGCTCTCAGGAAGAGCTCACTTCAGCAGAACACGTTGGATTATGGGTAAATGAGTACTATGAAGAGGGCTAGGCTAAGGTGATGTTGTGTTAGTCATGTATGTAGCATCACGTGTCCACAAACATGTGGTTCAATGATGGAGGGGTGATGGACTCTGTCCAACATATATTATTACACACCTGATTTTCTTTTCTTGATTCACCTGAAGGGGTCAAAAGTGAAATCACCACGCCCATCATCATTGTGTGTGTTGTTCTCCTCCTCGCTGCTGTTGCTGCTGGAGTCGTTGTGTACAAGAAGAGGAAACGGTGAGTGAATCAAACGTCTTCAGGAGGACTAACACCTGACCTCCACCTGCTGTCCCTTCCTAGAATCTGATTGGTTGTCGTCGTACACTAGTGGTCTGGTTTGTAGAAACCTCTCCATGTCTGAATGATGACCCTCCGCTAATGTCTTCTCCACAATGATGTTGTAATTAAGACTATTAAGTATAGTAACATTAGGATATTTATCACTGTTACACTCATCACACATAATTTCTCTTGATCCTTAGATTCATCCAAGTGCCGACCAGCGAGTGAGTAAATTGTGTTTTTACTAAAGTTCTGTTATGATCACTTCTACCAACACAGAGACCTTGGTGACTTCAGCATGAGAGTCTAGCTCACTGGACTATTATAGCTCTGTTGATCTAGATACATCTAGCTCACTGGACTATTACAGCTCTGTTGATCTAGATACATGTAGCTCACTGGACTATACAGCTCTGTTGATCTAGATACATGTAGCTCACTGGACTATACAGCTCTGTGGATCTAGATACATGTAGCTCACTGGACTATACAGCTCTGTTGATCTAGATACATGTAGCTCACTGGACTATACAACTCTGTGGATCTAGATACATGTAGCTCACTGGACTATTACAACTCTGTTGATCTAGATACATGTAGCTCACTGGACTATACAGCTCTGTTGATCTAGATACATCTAGCTCACTGGACTATACAGCTCTCTTGATCTAGATACATGTAGCTCACTCGACTATACAGCTCTGTTGATCTAGATACATGTAGCTCACTGGACTATACAACTCTGTTGATCTAGATACATGTAGCTCACTGGACTATACAACTCTGTTGATCTAGATACATGTAGCTCACTGGACTATACAACTCTGTTGATCTAGATACATCTAGCTCACTGGACTATACAGCTCTCTTGATCTAGATACATGTAGCTCACTCGACTATACAGCTCTGTTGATCTAGATACATGTAGCTCAGTCGTGACTTTACCTCCTCCCGTTCTTCTACTTACCAGGTTCTCACAGCAGCTCTGGGACCACTGAGGAGTCCAGCTCCCGAGGCCCAACCTCTGACCACTAAGTCAGTATTTTGTGACATCACAACATTGAAAGGATGGGTGGGAGGGTGATAATATCTTTACAGTACATTACTGCAGCACAGGGGTGCAAACTTGTCACCTTTCGTCGAAATGTGCAGTCTTTATATCAAAATAGGTCATTCACATGGATCGTTTAGATCGGCAATAAAACATTTATTTGGGGGGGGTTGAGGGTCTGTTTCTCAAAGCCTAAAGTAAAGCCATCTGTGGGTAAGCGTGGTTACCGTAGTGTTACTCTGTTACTCTGCTTGGGCAGTTTGATTCGCAGACTATTCACTTCCTGAATCCCAATCTGATAAAAGTGATTTGCTAGGCAGATATTCCAGATGAATATCTAATCCTGATTGGCTGATAAAACAACAACTGCCGGCTCAGCTCGCCTGCAGAGCGATCACATTTAGGAGTGTTTACTGATTGTTGCCATGTATGGACTCAAGTCAATAACTTAAGGAACTGATTTGATTCATTTTTAATGCTGTAATGGTAATGTGTACTCCGTATTAGGCGAGCATTATTAGGCGAGCAAGTATACATAGCTACTTTCTTGAAACGTTAGCTCGCTAGTTAGCACGTTAACTTGATCTCGTTCCACAAACGTGTTCAGTTGTATTTTAAGAATCCCGTTCCACTTGTTTTCTGACAAAACTAAATGTAATGTCTGGAAATCCGCTCCATGTTTTCTGACTAAACTAAATGTAATGTCTGGAAATCCGCTCTGTGTTTTCCGCCTCCATTGGTTTTAAACACAACAACGGAGAGTTTACAAAGAGCTTTCCAATAGCGAAATATCTATAAAGGTTTTGAGTTTCCTGGTTTAAAATGAGATCATTTTTGATTGTATTGGATTTGGGATTCATGAGTTATCCTTGTACCTCAAGCCTAGCAAGAACGAAGAGCCTGCAAATAAGGGGTTGTTCCTACATGAACAGGCAAGTTATGTCACCTCATATAGCTTTGGATTGGATGCCATAATACTAATATTCCTACCAATATGATGAGTCATATGTCCTAAAATACTCAAATTCATTTTAAATGACAGATGACTATTGTGGGACAGAGAGGGGAGGATTGAATATTAGGCCAGTTTACAAATAAATAATAAAATGAGTACTACTTATTGTGAATGTCAAGAGTTGACTATTGGGCTGAATTCTTTCTCACATTTTTGTTGGCTTTTAACAGGAGCTATGACATTATTTGATACAGCGTTACAGGCGTTGGTCATTATAGGCTAGGATAAGGATGAAGGATCCCACTCCCAACCAATGTTATGGTATACCAGTGTACCGGCACCATCATGCACTACAGTAGGCCTACTACATTTACCATGCTTGAAATAGCCTGTAACAAGACTGTAAATGACTCCTTCAGAAATAATAACAATAATAATAATAATAATAATAATAATAATAATAATAATAATAATAATAATAATAATAATACAATTATAATAGTGGATATCATATTTATATGTGGACCTTTAAATAAATGTAACCTTTGACTTGACACACAATTAAGTTAGTTTGCTGTTGTTTTCAGGCTTTTTGTGAGCCACTTGGGTCGAGCATCTATAGCGAAATATAACCTGATGGATTTGAAGGGCGCCTAACACTGATCTTAGTTTTCAGGCAGACCTGGCAGTATATCATCACAGTCATAGAAATATTTTAACAATACTTCATACTGTAATATATTGATAGTATTATTTCAACAATACATCATCACAGTAATATATTGATAGTAATATTTTAACAGTAAGTAATAGTAGTAATTTTATAATACTTCTTCAGAGTAATATATTGACAGAAATATTTTAACAGTACTTTATCACAGTGATATCTTTACTAGTGATAAATGTTTTAATCCTGACTTATGCTTCATTGCTGTTTAGGGTCAAAGTTGAATCATGAAGAGGCTTCTCACGTTCAGCTAAACCAGCAGGGAGTGGATTGCTGATCTTTTATAATCCTTACTAACAGGCTTGGGGTTTTACCTAACTTCAAATGATATATATGCTAAATTACATTATACCATGGGGGTGGGGGGGGGGTGTCTCTATTTACTGGAGTAATAAGGTAACGTTGCCATGTTGTTACTAAGATTGTCTCTATTTACTGGAGTAATAAGGTAACGTTGCCATGTCGTTACTAAGATCGTCTCTATTTACTGGAGTAATAAGTAGGGATGTCCGATATTGACTTTTTTTTTAACCGATAACCGATATTGTTCAACTCTTAATTTCCGATACCGATATCAACCGATACCGATATATGCGGCCACGTAAAACCTCCGCTTTACACTCTTTGCAATAGGCTTTATGCCGAGCGTCACGTGACCAAACCGGAAAACAGGTCTCCTGACTTCCGCTTGCCGGAAAAGCCGGTAGCAGCGGCAGGAACTGACGGCGACAGCTATTGACTTGGCCTAGTTAGCCCTTTTTACTGTTGGCGTTTTATTTGATTTTAACATCTGAATGTTAGTGAGAAGAAAAGATGGATGAAAAAAAACAGGAAAAAAAACAGCGGTTAAAGCTAGCGAGTGAGTCCGGGAGAGGGCTACTCTCCTCGGACACATTACTCTGAAGCCCCGGTGATGGTCTGGAAGTGCGGATTAATAAATCAAATAATGTGAGCGCGGTACAGCGGACCTGAACCGGTTGTGATGAGACTGTTTCGCAGAATGCGGAAGTATGTTGCGCATAACCCCTATTTTACTATTCAACGTAGAAACTTTGAAATAATTCCAAACCACCGACATAACTACAGCTACAACTAGCGTCCCGCTACACGGCCGCACACGCCCAGGCTTGTTATTGAGATGGCGCGGCGCGTTTGATGATGTCATCAAACCACGTCCTCACTTGAAACATAACAGATGTCTGAAATTATTTCAAAATTGATTTCGGTATCGATTTCGGTATCAGTTAAAAAACCAATACCGATATTTTCCGATATTGATTTTATGCCAATATCGGCCAATAATATCGGTGGGCCGATAATATCGGACATCCCTAGTAATAAGGTAACGTTGCCATGTCGTTACTAAGGTTGTCTCTATTTATTGGAGTAATATGGTAACGTTGCCAGGTCGTTACTAAGGTTGTCTCTATTTACTGGAGTAATAAGGTAACGTTGCCATGTCGTTACTAAGATCGTCTCTATGTACTGGAGTAATAAGGTAACGTTGCCATGTTGTTACTAAGATCGTCTCTATTTACTGGAGTAATAAGGTAGCACTGCCATGTTGTTACTAAGATTGTCTCTATTTACTGGAGTAATAAGGTAACGTTGCCAGGTCATTACTAAGATCGTCTCTAGTTTCCGGATAGAGTCATGTTGGACAGAGACCGAGTTTTAGTCAAGTGTTAATACAATAATGGATTAATGAAATGTGTTTTCTGAAAAATATATTATTTTAGAGTTGTGCCAGCTAGAGAACTGCAGTATGGCATAGGCTACCTAAATCAACCTTAGCTGGTTTAGCTTTTAATGATCTTTGTTGTATACTTCATGTGATATTTTGGAGTTGTGTTATATATGAAAGTTTTCTTAATTATCCACGTTTAAATCCCTGTTCCCTTGCTTGGGTTATTCTGTCAATAAAATAAATTAAAAATGTTGTGCCAATATATATTTTCAATAATCTTACTAGGTTGTTAGTAGGGCTGCCCCCTAATAGTCGAATAGTCGGCTTAGTCGATCGACAGAGGCTTAGTGCAGCGGTTCCCAAACTTTTTTTCCTGCGCACCCCCTTCTACATCCCAACCGGGTTGGCGCACCCCCAATCCCTACTTCAAAAAAAAAAAAAAAAAACAGCCGCGTAAAAGACAAATTGCAGCAATAGGCCTATTAAATGACCGTGGACCTAGCATCATTATAACACAACGGTTATGGAAAATAGAACGACAGTACATTGAATTAAATTTCAATGAAGTTACAAACGATCCGCAACATTAAGAGAATAGGCTCCGAAACAAATAAACAGGGGGCCGGGATCCCACCTCCCTCACTTTCATTGCGCCGCGGGGTTTCGTAGGACCCTCTGACTCGCGCGTGCGTTAGACTCCTTGGTCCGTGTTCCAAGACGGGTCGGGTGGGTAGCCGACATCGCCGCCGACCCCTTGCGCCAGTTGTACGTGAGCCGGATCCCCGCCCTGAACGACGCGACGCGCACTGAGGACAGTCCGTCCCGGTCGACAGTCACGCCGGGGGCGAGGGGGCCCCGTCCCCAACCCCCGTGAGGGGGGAGGAAGGCACAGCGAGATACTGCGTCCGCGGCCCCGGGAAGCGGCGAGGTCGGAGCGGGGGGGCGCTGTAAAGCCAGAGGCCGAAGCCGCCGGCCACCTTCGCCCCCGAACCCTTCCAAGCCGACCCAGAGCCGGTCGCGGCGCAGCGCCGCGGAGGAAAATAAGAACGTTTCTATCAAAAACTAAGAAATTATAGTTTTTTATTTAAAATAAAAGGGATTACAAAGGAAATGTTTACTGTTCATGTTTTTTTATTGTATGGAAAAATCCCACTTAAAAAACAGCACTGTAATTGTGTAATATTACACCAGACCGCCATTACATTTTTCCTCTCGCGCACCCCCTGGTCGCAACTCACACTTTGGGAATGCCTGGCTTAGTGGAATACGTTTTCATTAGTCGAGCAAAAAGTAAAACATAAAAAATAACAAGGCATGAGCATCGCAAACCGAATACATCCGGGGTCGCAACAAGCCCTGATTTAACTAATCGCTGCAGAAATATTGACCAATACACCTGGGCAAGTAGACACCTAGGTAGGTCAGATAGGCCTATATGCAGAGCTGCCAAGCGTCACGCTTTGACCCATTCTCACACCACACGCCACACTTGACATTTCTCACGCGTATTTCCCCATTCAATACTTATTTATTTTTTTCACGATAATAAACTTTGGTCCTCGCGGCCGTAATTCGAGTAACTCTGATTGACTGACCGAGATAACCAATCCATCAGTCCTTTGTGCCTAAATCTAATCAACCATGGAAGGCACCACGCGATATAAACCAATCAGAAGCAACGTAAGGCGGGTCTTGGCGTCTCTAACTATCTTTCACACACAGCGCCGACATTTAAAACCCACTCGACGTTCTCTGTCAACGGGAATACCCATTGACGTAATCAATGTAATACTACACAAACATACTTGAGAGTAATTAGGCTTCCTATGTACATTTTTCAAAGGTGACCGGTATGAGCAGATCTGGCAGCTGTCTCGTATTGCCAAGTTGGTCTTGGTACTTCCTCATTCAAATGCTGATGCAGAACGAGTTTTCTCTGGTTGGACTGAACAAAACCAAAACCCGAAACAGTTTGGCTCTTGAGGGAACTCTATCATCCATCATGACAGTGAAGATGGCGAGCCTTGAGCCACAGTGGTTTAAGTGGGAGCCCCCTGCCTCTCATCAAGGCATCAACGTCTGCGACAAACACCTACAACATGAGACATGTCCCCATGCAGCTAAATGATGGAGAGTTGGTTGAAATGAAATATTGACAAATATATTTATTTTGTCAAAATTCTTGTTACAATTTTCATTTCTAATTTCCGGTTAATTAAGACTAGCATTAGGAGGCCACAGTGCAGGGAGAGCCTGGCATGGAGGTGAGGACATCAGTCTTAAGTAGAGTCCGTCCCTTGAAAAACGGAATCGTCCCGTATTTAGAAACAAAAGCACCCGTCCCGTGTTGAGCTAAAAAGGTACGCACTTTGTCCCGTATTACTGAGAGTAGGAAAAAAGTCAGTAAAATGCCAATGGAAAATGAATAACAGGGCGCTTTATATGAACATTTACGGTAAACTTGTTTCCAGGCCCAGAGCCATTGAAAGAGAGAGTTGCGACACTCTTTGATCTCGCCACCACGCGGTCACGTGGTTCCTGTAGCTCTCAACAGGTCCAAACAGATCCGTTTGAATGGTTTTCAGCGGGATGGACAGCAGCAGTCCTATATTTACAGCAATGTTCAGTAAATATTAACACATAATATGCAATATTCAATATATATAATAACATTTCTGGGGAGTGGCGGGTCAGACAGCATTGCATGTCTCTAATGCATACATACTGTAAATGTATTCATTTACACAGTATGCATTCTTATTGTTCTCATGCTTCTATGGTCATACTTACATCCTAATGTTATGTTAGCATATACAGTCGTATAAATATGAATACACTACTGTCTATAGTGTTTATATCTGTTACTCTCTAGTGTTCACACCAGTGGCGGACTGTTTGAAGGGCAGGGGCGGAAAAAAAGGGCTCCTACTGCACGACGTGGGGCCCCACCAGCGTACAAAAAGCTATGATGCATCATGTATGATGAAGTAGTCTTCATCCTTGATTAAGATTGACATCATGTTATCAGGCGATCCAGATTAAAAGTATAACCACACCTCTATGATAAAAACACAGGAAACTATAAACCTTTAAAATGTTTATTTCACAAACAACTCTCAAGCCTTAACAGTAGCAGAGGTGACCTCTCTCTCTCTCTCTCTCTCTCCCTCCCTCCCCCTTCATTCTCTAATCCTGTCTACATGGTGTTGAATTGTACGCACTGCATAGCACTTCAGTAGCCTATAGGCCTGTCTGGGCGTCCATGTAATATCTACAGTATAATGTGTGTGGCTAGAGGGCCGTATAGGACAAGGGGTCAGGTGGGGTTTAGATGTTAGTTACATGGGAGTCTATCCTGAGAGAAGAGTCTCCATGGAGGACCTCCAGGACCAGATCAACCCGACACACAGGATGTGATCAACTTAACTCAAAAGAAGACAAGCGTACACACGTCCGATGTCAATGACCGCACCCGGTATCGCTCTACAACTGGACAGACGGGTTTAAGGAATCTGAACGAAGAGGTGTCCCTTTTTTATTTTTCAGTGAGTTGGCAACCCTAATCTTAAGGTGTAATCGATGTTAAAAAAGGCCACATTTGTTTTGAACGCATCATGACACTAAAGTCTCACTCTTGTCATTTTCTGAAACTTGGCAGCCCTGCCTATATGGGTGTCCAGTCAGGATGACGTCATGGATGTTGGACTATAGGCTATTGAATTGCTATGCAGTGCGTCCGGTACGTAAAACTCAACACCGTGTAGACAGGATGAGAGAATGGAGGGGGAAAGGGGGAGAGAGCGAGAGAGCGAGAGGGAAGGCATGAGAGAAAGGCATGTCACCTCTACTACTGTTAAGGCTTGAGAGAGTTTGTGAAATAAACAATTTAAAGGTTTATAGTTGACTGTGTTTTTGTCATAGAGGTGTGGTTATACTTTTAATCTGGATCGCCTAAAACATAATGTTAATCTTAATCAAGGAGCAAGACAATGTCATCATACATGATGCATCATAGCTTTTTGCACACTGGTGGGGCCCCACGTCGTGCAGTAGGAGCCCATTTTAAGTGCCCCTGCCCTTCAAATAGTCCGCCACTGGTGTGAACACCAGTATGGACAGTATGAAATGTAAACACTAAGAAATGCAGAGCAACAGCTCGAGATATAAGAATACGATGTACACACTATAGATCAGATATACAGTAGTATAAATATGAATACACTACTGTCTATAGAGTTTATATCTGATCTATATCTATTTGTATCATACCTCGAGCTGTTACTCTGCATTTCCATATTCACTTTGTGTGCACATTTATGTGAATGTCTTAACATTAAGATAGCATTAAGATGTGAGTAATTATGACCATAGAAGCATGAGAATATGAATGCATACTGTGTAAATGAATACATTTACAGTATGTATGCATTCATATTTTTCGTAACTGTTCACTACGTTATGGGAACAGTCCCCCTTCCCTCCAAAATGAAGCCCAGGAATCACTGGCGTAACAACGTGATGATGGGCCCCGGTGCAAATAATGTTAGGGCCCCCGCGGTTGTTGACGGGGGGGGTGCTGCGCGATTGTTGACGGGGGTGCTGCGCGATTGTTGGGGGGGGGGGGGGGGGGGTTGCTGCGCGATTGTCGATGGGGGGGGGGGGGGGGGGGGGGGGCTGCGCGATTGTTGACGGGGGGGGGGGGGGTGCTGCGCGATTGTTGACGGGAGAGGCGTCCCCCAGCGTCTTCATGGGCCCCCCCCATTGCAATGCACCGGTTGCACCGTCGATAGTTACGCCAGTGCCAGGAATACTGATTAATGCTGTCTCTCCACCACTCCCCAGAAAGCTATTATATATATTGAATATAAGTGTCGTCAACATAGTAAATTGTAATATGGGCTGATGAATAGAAGAATGCCGGAGTGTTTAACAAGTGCCGTTTACTTCAACAGGCTAACGGTAAAACAAAAAACTGCTTTACGATATTGCCGCCTAGTGGTAACCTGACTCCGCCAGATGGAATGATCCACGTTGGCTCAGCATTTCCATCTGGAATCGTTCCGTTGGAGAGCCTTTGGGAGGGGGCGAAAATACTGGTTGCTGATTGGATAAACCATCTGCCTATGTTGGTGATTGACGGGCCAAATCAACCAATCAGATCAGCGAAGCGTATGACGTGAAAACAGAGCGTCGAGGCAAGCTCATCAAGTAAACAAGTCGGGAGAAGGGCAAAAGCATCTTGTCCTCCGAGAAAAGCCTCTAGTGCCGCTTTTTGCTCATATTTTAGAGAAGGAATACACTTTAATTCTGCTAAAACTTGCTCGATAGCTGCGCGCATCTCGATCACATCCGCGGAAGCCGCCATGTTGTTTAGACTGAAGAGTCGCTCCTCTTTGCGTCACACTTGAACCCGCCTCAAAACCAATGCCGATTGGACGATCATTTGGTGATCGGCTCCAAATTATTCTCCGTCGTGTAATGCCAGTCTGAACTGTGAGTGGAATATCATGGAGCTCGCGAGATCAGGCTGGTCTCGCAAGGCTAGCCTAGTGGTATAAAGTAAGTAATATAATATAAATAAATGTAATAGGCTAATAAATTAGCAGACATAAATGATAGAACACAACAGTAATCATTGCACATTATGCGTTAATATTTACTGAACATTGCTGTAAATATAGGACTGCTGCTGTCTTTCCCGCTGAAAACCATTCAACCAGGCGGACAGCGCGGATTTGTTTGGAACTACTGAGAGCTACATGAACCATGTGATCGTGTAGCGGCGAAATTAAAGAGTGTCGCAACTCTCTCTTTCAATGGCTCTGGGTCCCTCTTGTTTAAGGCAGAGCCATTGAAAGAGAGAGTTGTGACACTCTTTTGATCTCGCCGTTTGCCTGTTGAAGTAAATGGCACTTGTTAAACACTCCGGCGTTCTTCTATTCATCAGCCCACATTACTGGGACATCAAGAAACACCAGAAACACAAAACACAAAACAAAGCTGGAATACCACCATGACTCTAAGGATTCAGGACATGTATGATTTATCCATATTATTTCTTTCTGAGGGGGTTAATATATAATACAAATATATGTCCGGTGACGCTACTTGGACTCTGCCCAATGAAATCACCTTTGTGGTACAACCCAGGAAAACACATACGTATGTCAAAAAAAGCAGCCGGCAGTGGGGGATTTAATAATGGAGGACAAATTAATAATCGCTATCGCCCTATAGGCTCTACGACCAGTCTTATACACATACAGGGACACCAATCGCCGGGACTAATAATTATAACACTCACTGTCTCCCCTGTGTTCATGTGAATACTATCGCTATTCCTATAATGACCCCTTTTCATCTTCAAGTCGACGTCCTGGGGAGAGGACTTCCACTTAGCCTTTGAGAGGGCAAACCATGAAGAATACCTATTTAGTGGGTAGTTTAGTTGATTTAAGATACTAAAATGCATCTTATCCATTACAATATATTTTATTGTAGTACAACAGGGACTACAAGAGCATTTTTCTTTACTAACATAGGGTAAGAATAAAAGTCTTCAGCTGCCGTCATAACCTCACTCTTCAGCCATGACAAATGTGGGTGACACACCATGAACGGTTTAAGAAAAGTCATTTATTGAATAAACCGTTGGTGTGCATGTGACCCCATGGCCCATTCATTATCTGATGATACAGAATTCCATGTCTTTGAGTCATTGTGAAATTACAACATGGACAGCAACAGGTGTCCGCCAAAGGGATATCTGGGTCCTCTGTTATGAAATGGGTGGCGTGCTGCTGAGACAATTATATCAAAAGACAAAGATCATTAGATGCTAATTCATGCACAAAATAAGTTAATTCTATCGACATTTTTGTTAGCAATAAAGTAAATGGCTAGCATAATGTACCACGCTTATGTAGCAATTGTGCTAGTTAAGCTTTTAAAAAAAACGATCATATGGAATGGATAGGAATCCACGGCAGCCGATTCAGCTTATAAAATCAACACAATTAGCGTTAATCCTTCTTAACAGAGTTTGCTTTGTTACCGTTACTGTGTGTTCACACCAAATGCGAAGCAAGTAAACACAACAAGCCAGTATGCGGGGCAAGTCAGCTGAGACTGTGCTCCCTTGGTTCATAGTCAAGCACAACAGATAGCTGTAATTAAATAACAGACATATTTTAATTTGCGTTTGGTGTGAACCCAGCTTTGACGTTACAGCTCGGTTAACAGTAACGTTAATTAACGATAACCCAACATTTCTTGAGGTGTAACATAGTTATCTAGAAGCACCTGTTGAGTAACATTAACATTAACAACAAAAGGGAAATAGGCAGACAAATTGTTAATTTAAATTGCATTTAACAGACACGCACATAAAATGTTTTAACCACTAACGCTAACCTAGAGTTTAACTTCATAACAACAATTCTCTGCAATAACACGTGTTTAACTCTTCATTACATGTGAATGAGGCTTACTGACCGACATTGATATCTGAAATATATCAATATATTCAGATATCAATCGGAATATTCCGTTTTGATAACGTTAGGCTACTGCTCAAGAATCGGCTTTCTGCTCAAGAATCGGCATTGTTGTCATAGCAACATGGAGCGTCTCTAGCCAGTTCGGAGTAGCCATCTTTGTTACTGAACTCAGGGTCCTCTGAGTTCAGACGAGTTGACTAGTATTTCCGATTTGGTGCGTTCCATTTGGACAAATGGAATGCACCATTATATTAGGCGGACAGCTATAAGCAGTCAGTAAGATTAGGTCAATGGGTCTTAGTTTAGCTAGTTTAGCTCTTAGTTTACCCATTCCACAAGTTGCTTTGAAGGAGGTCCTTGAGAACAGTTCTTGTACACGCATCATGGAGCTTTTTGAAGTCTACTGTGAGTTTCTCAGGAATGGAAATGGCAGTCTTTCTGCCTTCTGGATGACCTATTTGGACATGGTTGAAATGTTGGCGCTTATTCGAGCATCTAGAGAGGGAAAATGGATTATTCACCTGGCAAGCATTCGAGCAATGATTCCTTGGTGCTTTGCCTATGACCGAATCAAATATGCTAGCTACCTTCCCTATTACTACACCCAAATGTCTCAACTGTCTTTCACACATCCGTATGTTTACAAAGAATTCATGGAAGGTGGTTTCTCAGTTCAAATGGGCTCCTCCAACCCCTTTGGCCGAATCCCTGTTGACCAGACCATAGAAGAAACGGTGAACAAAGACACCCAGACAGCTGGAGGGACAAAGGGATTCAGCTTGAATCCAGGAGCTTTGACCAAATATTACATAACAGCCGAGTACAGAAGTATGTTCCTCAGGCAGCTGAGAGACTTAACAGGTCAAGGCCGTTCCAAGCTGTCCCATCCAGATCTACAGGGTCCAAGGATCAAAAGAGACAAAGAGGATGTCAAGTCTCTCATTGACCTTATGAACAATAACTGGCTCAATCCTATGCCCCCCAATGGTATTGATCTGGTTAGTCTTTCAACTGGCTCCATTGCTCCACCTGATGTGACCAGGGATCTCTTGAGAGCCCATGAGATAGGCCGAAGAAGCCTACCAGGTATTCAGACAAACAAGGCTAGAAGAGGACCCACCATCTTCTAAATTCCTTGACAAGATGACTAAACAAGGCCTGAAAACATTCTCCAATATCAATACAAAACAATCTCATAGAAAGAAAGGTCAGGATGTTGTTCTAAAGGCTGATAGAAACCTGTTCAGTCACATGATCCTTGTGGCTGAAAGCAGGAAGGTCAATATGAGGGATGTTCTTGCTCACCCACTTGGCCCATTGCCCTGGGCACAGGCAAATGCTGATGGGAGTTTATGAAAAACAAACAAGGCTGCACTTGCCAGAGAATTTGAAAATAATGTGTCTCCAATAGAGCACATCCCAACTCCATCAACATGCATCGTTGATGGGATGAGCCTTGTTCAAAAAATGATTGGTGACAACAGAACCTTTACACAGGTGGCCAAGTCAGCTTTGATGAGGGTCCTCCAGGAAGGCACACAAACTGAGAGAATTTATGTTGTTTTCGATGTCTACCGCCAGACTTCTAACGAGTTAACCGGGGTGCAGACACCACTATCCAGCATAAGAACCTTGTAGGTGAACACTATGTAAGGCAGTGGCGGAAATTCCTTTGCAGTTCCACCAATAAGAGCAGTCTGATCACATTTCTGGTGGAGGAGTGGAAACACCCACAGTACAGAGAATTGCTGCATGGCAAAGACCTGTACATAACCTGTGAGGAATCCTGTTACAAGCTGACAAAGGAGAAGTATGAGGAAGTAGCAGAGTTGCACTCAATGCATGAGGAAGCTGATACACGTTTGATATTGCACGCATTTCATGCATCTAATGCAGGCTCAAAGGCAGTTGTAATCACGGCTGAAGACACTGATGTTATGGTGCTCTGGGACACAGAACCACACACATTTTCTTGACATCACTAAACTGGTAAGCTCAATTGGATGTGGCGTGTGTGACAGCCTTATTGGCTTACACTCCTTCACAGGCTGCTTACACTCCTCACAGGCTGTTCCCTGAAGATGTTAAGAAAGGACCCCATCTCCCATGAAACTTTCAGTCAACTGGGGAAGTCATAGAATGTAACTGAATATCTATTCCAGAAAATTGAGCAGTTTACCTGTTGCATGTACAGTACGTAGCTAATAGCAGCACATGTGAAGTAAATGAACTGCGTCACCAGCTGTTCTGCAACAAAAGGGGAGAAATTGAGTCCAGCCAGCTGCCACCATGTAGAGTCTGTCTTTACATGCATGTTGAATGGGCAAACTATCAGGCAGCAATCTGGAACTGCTGTCTACAAGCTTCTCCTGTGGTGCCAAGTCCTACTCTGCATGGATGGACTGATAATGATGGCAAGCTGGCCATTCACTGGATGCGTTCCCCACCAGCACCAGATGTGGTCTTGGAGTTGCTATCATGCAAGTGTGTGCGTTCGTGCAAACTGCCAGATTGCAGATGCCTGTCAAATGGACTGCCCTGCACAGACATGTGTAAGTTGCAGACCTGCAGCAACCAAAAACAAGACCATGATCAACAACCCTACTTTGAACTTGGTGAGTCAGATGAAGAATATGAGGATCAGTTTGAGTGATGAGTCATGTTGTGGTGTTGAACACTAATTATCATTATTGCCATTGTTATTATCATTATGTGGATAGGCTTTAAGACACGGCCGGCACTCCCGATTATGCCCACACTCGTACTTATAAAACGACTGTGTAGCCCTGTTCTCTTTTGATTAGCCTTGCGTCTTGCAAGCTGACCTGGGCTGCTTATCCCTACAGAGCTGGCCTTTGCGCCTGGCAGGGCCATTTCTGTGGTCCAGCTATGGGTCTTGTGTCTTGCGGACCCACCCGAGCAGCTCTTCTGCTTTTTGGGCTTAGCCTTTGGGCATTGCGGGGCATCGACCCGATTGGCATGTAAATACTGTATATTTGTAAATAGTTCATTGGTGTCACATTGTGTTCTGGTTATTGGTGGTACCGACCCCCCTTGCCCACTGCATCTGTCCGTTGACGGATCCCATTGACTTTGAATGGGGCGGAGCCGCAATGCATTGTGGCTCCGTCCGTTCTGTCGGCTCCATCGCTTGCATTGAGAAGTTGAGAACATTTTAACTTTTCAGGCCGCGGTGGATCCGTCAGCCAATCAGATCGCATTATGCAAATATATGTCAAGGTGACGCTACTTGGACTCTGCCCAATGAAATCACCTTTGTGGTACAACCCGGCAAAACACATACGTATGTCAAAAAAGGTGGCCGGCAGCGGGGGATTTAATAATGGAGGACAAACAAATAATCGCTATCGCCCTATACTCTACGACCAGTCTTTATACACATACAGGGACACCAATCACCGGGACCTGGCGTGGCGAGAGTTGTCACTGGAGGTGGGGGAACCAGGTAACATAATGTTTCGGATTATTTTCGATTTATGTATATCGGAATATATTGCAAGGACAAGATCCATCTTGCAATACAAAAGAGCAATAACAAAATGCAGGAAGAACGCGGCTTTGTTGTAAGAAGCGATTTGATTGGCTGCTGGCTGCGTCTGGCTCCATCGGCAAATTCCACTCCCCCATCCGTCAGACACGCCTTCCGTCGTCTGTTGACGGACGGATGCAGCGGGCAAGGGGTGTCACCGTCACCGTCCATTGACCTGATCTTACTGACTGCTTATAGCTGTCCGCCTAATATAAGGTTGAAAATCACCCCCTCAGAAAGAAATAATATGGATAAATCATACATTTACTGAATCCTTAGAGTCATGGTGGTATTCCAGTTTTGTTTTGTGTTTCTGGTGTTTCTTGATGTCACAGGACTAAAAGAAAACATATGATTTAGGCGGAATTAAAAAAAAAGAAAATTACATGTTTGAAGAGCTCCAGTGTCCCCTGTACTTGTCATACATATTCACTAAAGGGCTTGAATGAAAGCTATGCGTGTCCCCTTAAAAATGCTACCAAACACAATAATGTAAAAGATTGGGAAATGCCCTGGAAATTAGCCAATACCAAGACATGCACCAGAGTCTAAAATACATTTTTTCAATGGGGGATGGTAACTTCAACAGCTGATAACACTAATTTAGCTGTGAGTCAGGAAGGGTTATCATACCAAAAAGTTAACTACAGACATGTATCCTTTTCAAAAATGGTGAGTAACCTTTGCCACCTTTTATGGGTACCGACATCTCATCTGGCCCATGGACTATAGCTGTTTCTCAATCTGCGTACTTGTCCGTACTTGTGTTTGTGGCGGGGTAACGTCCGGCCACACGCCACCGAAGTGGCTTTCCTTTGGGGCCCTCCGACACAGGACACGGGTAGATGTAGTTCAAAGGTGTTTATTGGAGTTTTACAGGCAAGATGTTATTCGCCGAGCTGATGGTACTTCTTGTCATGACAGTGCTCCTCTTGGAGTGTGTGTGCTGATGGCTGGTTTATCCTGGGTGCCATGATTGCTCATGCACCACAGGTGTGCAGCCCCACCCAGCCAGAGTCCAATCAGTCTGACTCAGGCCAGGTGAGGCTGTAAACCAGCCACCAACAACACACACTCCACATAAACCCTTCACATATCCCCAACACCAGATTGAGGCCGGGGAGAATCCCCGGCCTCGCCTACTCCCCCCCTCCCCCATCCAAGCAAACAAACAAACAAAAAAAAAAAAAACACATACCGGACTCTGAACAGGGTTACCATACCTACAAAAAACCTGGACTCTTTTCAGGGTTGCCATACCTAAACAAAAACTAAACACAGCCCCCCAAACCCCACTACCTCCACACCTCCCCAGGGTCACACGCCCACCCCACCCTCCCCCTCCGTCCCGGAGACCGGAGGCCTGGGGCTGCTGCTCCGGCTGGCGGAGGTGTCTCTGGGGGTAGCTGGCTGCAGGGGCTGGCTGGATGGGCTCGGAGGAGGCCCGACAGCTGGGCCGCGGAGGTAGCTCTCGGAGGGCCTGGAACAGTTCGTAGTCACCCCCCCTCCACCAGGGCGACGAGGCACGATCCCCCTCCCATCTCCTCCTGGAGCATGGGGCCTTGGGCTCCTGGTCCCCTGGCAGAGGGGCGGCTGGCCCGGGCTGCTCCAGGCTGGATCCGGGGGAGGCTAGCAGCAGACGGTTGCCGGTGGCGGTCGCTGTGCTGCCTCCCCGCTCCTCCGCTGGCCGTCGCTGCCGTTCAGGGGGAGCTGGTGCTGGGGTGGCTGTCCTCGCCGCGGCTGGTGGCTCCAGTGTAGCTTGGACAGCCCTTCCGTGTCCCGTCCTGGTCGGAGGAGCCCCACATCGGGCGCCAGTGTGGCGGGGTAACGTCCGGCCACACGCCACCGAAGTGGCTTTCCTTTGGGGCCCTCCGACACAGGACACGGGTAGATGTAGTTCAAAGGTGTTTATTGGAGTTTTACAGGCAAGATGTTATTCGCCGAGCTGATGGTACTTCTTGTCATGACAGTGCTCCTCTTGGAGTGTGTGTGCTGATGGCTGGTTTATCCTGGGTGCCATGATTGCTCATGCACCACAGGTGTGCAGCCCCACCCAGCCAGAGTCCAATCAGTCTGACTCAGGCCAGGTGAGGCTGTAAACCAGCCACCAACAACACACACTCCACATAAACCCTTCACAGTGTTCTTGTGGACTTATGAAACGTCATCACTCGCAGCCCAAGTACTGTTCCAATTCAAAGTCCGCATCTAGCCAAGTACAGTCCAAATGCCCGGATGTGTTCTTGCTCCGCCCATTTTATCGAGGATGCATCGGGTGGTGACTTGTGTGGACTTGGGCAGCCAAGTATCCCGGAATGCATTTCGCGCACCAACCAGCTGCTCCTTTCATTCATTCACCGACGTCCACACCCACATAAACATCATTTTTTCTTTTTATACGTAGGGCAGGCTACAGATATGTAGGCTACAGAACAATACAAATATTTATACATAGTTTTAAAATGAAAAGAGGCAGGGTTGTATTTTATATCATATTTCGTTTTATTGTAAATATACATTACAGTGAAAATAACCGGAGTAGCTGTACAGTCAAGACGAGCTGAGATGGTGACGTCATCAAGTCCGCTGCTGTTCCAACTGCAGAATGACCGTACTGCATCCTCCCGTCCTCGGGAGTTTGTACTCCCGAGTCGAACTTACCAACCTGGCCTGAGTCAGACTGATTGGACTCTGGCTGGGTGGGGCTGCACACCTGTGGTACATGAGCAATCAACACACACTCGAGAGGAGCCACTGTCATGGCAGCTTGTACCATCAGCTCAGCAAATACCACCTGCTGTCCAATAAGTACTTTGCAATAACATCTACCCGTGTCCTGTGTCGGAGGGCCCCAAGAAAAGCAACTTAGGTGGCGTGTGGTAGGAGCAACCCTGCCACACTGGCACCCAACGTGGGGCTCCTCCGACCAGGAAGGGACACGGAAGGGCTGCCCAAAACCACACTGGAGCCACCAGCCACGGCAGAGGACAGCCACCTCAACACCAGCTCCTCCTGAACGGCAGCGACGGCCAGCGGAGGAGCGGGGAGGCAGCGCAGCTACCGCCACCGGCCACCGTCTGCCACTAGCCTCCCCCGGATCCAGGCCAGCCGCCCCTCTGCCAGGGGACCAGGAGTCCAAGGCCCCATGCTCCAGGAGGAAATAGGGGGGGGGGGGGGATCATGCCTCGTTGCCCTGGTGGAGGGGGGGGACCAACGGAGGGCTGTTCCAGGCCCTCTGAGGAGCTACCTCCGCGGCCCAGCTGTCAGGCCTCCTCCGAGCCCATCCAGCCAGCCCCTGCAACCAGCCAGCCCAAGGATACCTCCGCCAGCTGAGGCAGCAGCCCCAGGCCTCCGATCTCCGGGATGGAGGGGGAGGGTGGGGTTGGCGTGTGACACTGGGGAGGTGTGGAGGTAGTGGGGTTTGGGGGGTTGTGTTTATTTTATTTTTAGGTATGGCAACCCTGTAAAGAGTCCAGGGGGGGGTGTACTACGAACCTCGATTAGTGGGTTAGCGAGGTATGTTGCGTTCAAAGCCTGGGTTAGCTGTCATACAAAAGTCGCTCTCTTTTAGCGTCGCTATATCACCATGGTAACTTATGCTGGCAACCAAACCTGGTCGGGAGGAGGTTTTCAGCTAAGACTTTCCGATTAGATCGGCTTCTTAAAGCTGAGCGCCGCTTTCGGGACAGATCCGATCCCTTGGCGTTGCCTGAGGATATTCTTTATGAGAGATACAGGTTCTCATCAGAGGATATTCTTTATGAGAGATACAGGTTCTCATCAGAGGATATTCTTTATGAGAGATACAGGTTCTCATCAGAGGATATTCTGTATGAGAGATACAGGTTCTCATAAGAGGGTATTCGCTATTTAATTGTCCTTGTTGGACCTTATGTAGGCAATGCTACAAAAAGAAGCCGTGCGCTTACTGTTGCGCAGTGTCTGTGTTTCACTGCGATTTTTAGGGTACATATTTGCATACAGTTGGTGATGCCGAAAATATAAGCAAAAATACAGTGTGCCTTGCGATACGCAAGGTTGTAGCTGCCCTAAATACACTGGTAAATATGTTTGTTGTGTTTCCCAGCTTTTTGCCAACACAAACTGTCAAGGAAGGATTTTATCAACTTGTAGGTAAAAGAAAACACCTGTTTTCATGAATGAGTGGTAGAGTGGAGGTAGCGCGTCAGTCTTGTGATTCTGCGTGCTGGGTTTGTTTCCCAAGTGAAGTGCATTCATGTGTAATTTAATAAGTTATATTTCTTATGTCATATGGAATACTTATTCATTAATGTTATGGAATTATCCAGTTTGGTAATCTAGATGGGGGTAAAAGGCATGATGATGGACAGGCAACATATGAACCCCGGTCGCTGGCGTTCAGCTCACATACTAATCCACCACACCACTGTCGCTACCTTCCAGCACATGCAATAGTTTCTTACAGGATGTTTTTGAAAGGAATTCCCTAAATTACACAATAAAGCAAGTTGGAGGTTGCCTTTGCATTTTGCAATCATATGTACTCTATTGGGTTTAATAACAATTCCGCATTTGGCATAGTTATTTTTAGACAATTAGGCTATGCAGAGTCTTTTCACGCATTCACAGAATCTGCTATTTTTTGCCAGCACGCCTCCCTAGCCTTATTATGGGAAACTGTATTGCCCCTTGCTGTTATTTGCTTTTTAAACTCCTCGTATGAGTTCATAATCACTACTTGCTCCTCCTTGGTGAAATACATAGCCCGTGTTCGCTCCGTCGGATCCATTCCGTCAAGGTGAATAACGTTGGGTGACACCCTTTTTATGGGAACGCGCATTGAAACTGTATGCTACCCACACATCAGAAGACTTTGAAAAGATTTGGAAAAGACTCTTGGAAAACTATCAGCTCACACCTGCTCACATCTAAAGACAAGTGTTTAGAGTTTTTAGTCACAGCCTAGTCTCAGACTGAGATTTTACAAAGACTGTGAATCTTGCAGGGTCACTATTTACAAGACTACAACTAGATTCTTTTATTCTTTTTTCCCACCATGCAATTTTTTCCCATCATGCCCTTAGTACAAACTGTCAGGTATCCTGTTTCCGCTTTTGTCAGAGCTCATCTATTGGTTGTTGATTGTGTTAGTTACGTTACTGCGACTTGCGATAATATCAAACACGTTTGATATTATCGCAAGCCCAAGACTAGGAAAAGACTGATCTGAAACAGCGCAGATACCTTAAACTTAACGACTGAGATGACGGGGGCGCGCTGTGACTCCGGTAAAACTCCTAGATTTACTAAAGACTTTCAGTTTTTAGTCTGGGACTGTGAAAATCTTTTGGTGTAAGCCCTTAAAGCGGAAAACCTGGCTTGACAAAATGACTCGCAAGCGAGCTTCGTGGAACCGTTTAACTCTGATCGCGAGTTTCGTATTTGTCAATCCAGGTTATCCAAAGAAAGCCTGGGTATGTTCAGTGAGCTTCGTAGTATACCCCCCAGGTTTTGTGTAGGAATGGTAACCCTGTTGAGAGTCCAGTTTATTGTTTTTTTTCTGTTTGCTTGAATGGGGGATGGGGGGGGGGGGGGAGTATCTAGGCTGAGGCTGGGAGAATCCCCAGCCTCAGCCTAGATACTGGGGATTCTCCCAGCCTCAATTTGGTGTTGGGGATTTGTGGAGAGTGTGTTATGTGGAGTGTGTGTTGTTGATGGCTGGTTTACAGCCTCACCTGGCCTGAGTCAGACTGATTGGACTCTGGCTGGGTGGGGCTGCACACCTGTGGTGCAGAGCAATCATGGCACCCACGATAAACCAGCTATCAACACACTCACTCGAGGAGAGAGCTACGACGGTCATGAAAGCCTGTAAGATCAGCTTGGCGAATACCACCTGCCATCTCCAATAAAAGCATGCAATAACATCTACCCGTGTCCTGTGTCGGAGGGCCCCAAGAAAAGCCACTTAGGTGGCGTGTGGTAGGAGCAACCCTGCCACACACAGAATGCATTCATATTTTTCTCATGCTTCTATGGTCATAATTACTCACATCCTGATTCCTAATGTTATCTTATGTGCAGACATTCACTTAAATGTGCACACAAAGTGAATATGGAAATGCAGAGTAACAGCTCGAGGTATGATACGAAAATATATAGATCACATTTAAACTCTATAGACAGTAGTGTATTCATATTTGGGTAACGCTTTATATTAAGGTCCTTGTAATAACCATTAATTAATAGGTATTAAGGCCCTTGTAAGTCCTTACAAGATGCTTATTAACATTATTGTGTGTTTATAAGCCTATATAAGTGTTAATAATGGCATTATAATAAGTTAATAGCAGGATATAACACATTTATAAACGCTTATAAGAAACTTGGTCACAGTTTGCAAATGCTTAAGAACATTAATAAAAGCCTCATGAGTATCTTATAATTGTTCATAATAGCATTACAAACACCCATAACCCACCGATTACGTCTTTGCCATGCCTTTATTAATCTTCTTTTGTTTGCTTATTGATATTAAAATATACTTTATTGCTCATCTATTATAAGTTAACTATGCACTTGTTAACAGTTAACTATGCATTTTGCAGCTACCGGATCTAAAGCGAGAACAATGCCTTATTAAGTCTAATAAATATTTCATTATGCGTTTATTAATGTTTAATATGCTTTTCCACTTCCACATCTATAATGTGGTCAAGGTTGATACAGTGGGAAGAAAAACATGCATAATAGCCTACAAGTGTTTCAACTGTGAAGGCCAAAATTGTTTTATTTATTGCTGTGGACATTACTAAAAATGTATCAAAAATAAAAATCACCTAAAACGGGCATTTCAAAGAAAGAAAAAAACACTTTCAAGGAACTGTAAACATTGTTTTAACTTTGAAAAAAAAAATGGTCCATTTACCACAGCAATTCAAAAGTGCCCCGTTTCAACAGGCAACAGTCTCCATGATTTCTTCAGTGCCCGAACTGAACCCCTCGGACCGAACCTTCCCGAACGCTTCCGGACGGGGAGGACGATGGGAGGCGACGGCAGCTGCTCCCCCAGCCGCGGCCAGGCCCAGCCCCGCTTCGCACCCCAGCCCGACCGACCCAGCCCTTAGAGACTCCTTATCCCGAAGTTATGGATCTGATTTGCCGACTTCCCTTCAAGGCTTACATATCCCGACATTAGGTGGTGGTGGTGGGGGGCATAGACATATATACGTAGACGCCTCATGACGTGCTGGAACGTAACCCAGCGTCGCCGCCATATTGGTTGGGTCTCCTCACTCTAGCATAGGAGTCAACGGGAGAGCAAGCTATGCAGTATTTTGTGCAGCTTACGGCGCAGTATTGACACCAGATCGCGTGGGATTACCTTTCACAAGTAAGATTGAACAATAATTCTTCTTTTTTTTTATTTTTATTAATTCGTCCTGTATCATAACTAAATCTCTGCCGTTTGTAAAAAACCAAACCGTGTGAAAATCCGGTAAACACTCTGGGAGTTATGCTTATTATTGTAGTTGGGGATACACTTCCTCAGTAGAAATAAATGCACTGGGGACGCACTGGGGACCCATCCAAGATGGCGGCCGCGCTGATTCGTCAGCTCCAACAGGCAGCGTCAGTCTATGAGGCGTCATGTCTGGTGGTGGGGGGGGGGGGCGGCGTGACCCTGTACGTAGGCGCTGCGTACGTCGGCGCTGCGTAATTGCGTAACGTTAATGCGCGGTATGTTCGCCCTGAGGTCGTTGTCGTTGAGGAAAGCGTCGCCAAACCCGCTGAAAACGCGGGCATGGCGTGCGTGTCTGCACACGGGAGCGCGGGTGTGTGGGGCCAAGGTGGCGGTGGTAAGTTGGGTTTATTATACGCGGTGAGGGTCGGGACGTCCATGACGGTCGTGTTACGTTGCGTTGATACCAACAGGTGCTGTCGGGCTGCGGGGTGTACGACGGGACGGAGATACACGAAGCCTCAGCGTGAGTTGCAACTTGTGTGTGTGTGTGTGTGTAAACCTATATCACCTTGTGCATGTGTGTGTGTGTGTGTGTGGGCCTATATCACCTTGTGCATGTGTATGTGTGTCTCTATCACTGTGTGTGTGTGTGTGTGTGTGTGTGTGTGTGTGTGTGTGTGTGTGTGTGTAGGCCTGTATCACCGTGTGTATGTGTGTGTGTGATTGTTGTCCTGTTGTACTGATGCTTGCCTGCAACACAACAGGATCTTGGTGCACCTGAGCAGAGGGGGGGCCGAGGTCCAGATGTTCGCCCCTGATGTGTCTCAGATGCACGTGATTGACCACCTGAAAGGCCAGCCTGCAGAGGAGTCCAGGTAAAGATGCGCCCCCCCCCATACGCCCCCCCCACTCCCACCCACCCTCCCACTCACCCACGCCCCCCCCCCTCCCACCCCACCCAACACAAGCACAGAAATGGTCTTTTGTGCTGACTATTATTATGATTTACGAACGATAACGCGTTTTTGTTCATTCGTCTGCCGCGGTCCAGGAGTGTGCTGTCGGAGTCGGCGCGCATCGCCCGCGGCAACGTCGCCGACCTGGCCAAGCTGAGAGTCACCGACCACGACGCCATCATTTTCCCAGGAGGCTTTGGGGCGGCCAAAAACCTGTTGGTAGTCAAATCGGTGTAGTCTGGCCGGCGAAGTGCAATTTTGTTGTTGTTGTTGGTGCTGCATTCTGTACTGGACGTAATTCGAGAAGGTACAAGCGTCTCGGTTCTTCTTGTGCGACAGGTCGACGTTTGCGGTGGACGGGCCGGACTGCAAGGTGCATGAGGACGTAGAGCGGGTCCTGAAGGACTTCCACAAGGCGGGCAAGCCCATTGGGTGAGCCACTCGGAAGAAAGGATCGACGGTCAAGAGTAATACTTACAAAATAAAAACTATAGGCCTACTGCTAAACTTACAGACTAGTGTTCTGTCCGTTTTCCTATTTAAAATGTCGACAGACCAGAGCGACCCGTTTCCCCATCCTAAGGTGGTTTGCGCTCCGATTGTACAGAAATGGGTCCGATTTTTCAAATATCGCGTCTCAACAGAGCATCGAGGTGTGTGAGGTTCATCTCCTATGTGTGCGTTTGCTGCGTTCCTCTTCAGGCTGTGCTGCATCGCTCCGGTGTTGGCCGCCAAACTCCTCCCGGGGGTCGAGGTGACGGTGGGCCACGAGGAGGAGGAGGGCGGCCGGTGGCCCTACGCCGGCACGGCCCAGGCCATCAAGGCCCTCGGGCGCCAAGCACTGTGTCAAAGACGTCACCATATCCTTTCACCTGTGAACGCGCCGCACCGCACCGCCTCACCTCTGGCTTGTGAAACGTCTTTGAACTCGTCTCGGTTAACCCCCGTTAGTCATTGGTGGAAATTAATAATTAGCGTTGTCATTCGTCGTCGGTGCATCCGCGCCAAATGAATACCTTGCACATTCTTTGTCGAGTAGAAGTAGTGGTGCTGTGATTTGTTTGAAATGTTTTTTTATTGGAGATGGTTGTTTTAGTGCATTATCTCTGCTATAGCCTCCTGTATTCAAATTGCTCAGCTGAAGAATATGGTATATGCTTCATGAGACCTTGCAATCATTTTGCTTTGTTAGGTAATGAATGTGACACATGTGGTTCTGAAACTGCATCAGCTTAGCCATAACAACATTGTCATATTTCTGTTGTTGGTCCCGAATGAACCTTGACTCTGGAGCATCACGAGGCCCATGTGGACCAGAAGAATAAGGTGGTGACCTCTCCGGCGTTCATGTGTGAAACCAAGCTGCACCTGATCTTCGACGGCATCGGCGCCATGGTCGGCAACGTCCTGAAGCTCAGCGGAAAATGAGTCTCAGTTAGTGCCCCATCAGTCTCCTCCTCCCCCTCATCCCATAGCTTGAAAAGGGAAGTACAAGGTTACAAATAACTCTAATTAATGGCAAACTCTCAAAGAGCTAAGTCCAAGGGTGTGTAATGCAATAGAGGATTCTAGCTTATTTTGAGAATTTGAGGTGCTGATAATCCTTAGTTATGCTTTGTGTTAAGCTTGACCTGTTGAGTGTGATGCTGTGAAATCAAATTGGTTAGAATCATGTTTCCTTTTAACTGTCAAAACATGCGATTAAAAAGCGCAAGGCACCGGCCATACTGGAGGTGAACAACAGAGGGCGGCAAAATACTTTGAGTCAGCTGATACTGACCTCTGTTTGGCCCATAGGCTGTAGGAAATAGGCCACAGTTTGTAGTGTGGAGCTGTACAGCGTTATAAACCAGCAGCACAAGCCTAATACATCTGATTCCCCTGTTCCATCGTTTAATTGTATGTTTTTGTCTTTGCGTTCACCTTTTGATTATGCACTATTTCTGTAATTATTGTGTCCACGTCATTCAGGACTTATTTGCTGGTAACTTGGTCCGTTGTGAAATATGAATAAAAACAAAGAGCAACGTGTCGGTGTAAATGTGTTTTTGGTTTGACCTCTTCTGCGTGAGAGGACACATTGGCTGATGGGATTAAAATATTCCCTGGATTTAACGGTGCTAAGTAGCTGCGACGTGAGAAGACCTTTTGTTTTTGAGTGTCCCATATTTCCCTCTCCGCCAGGCTTAGTTTGCATCCTAACCCAGTTCTCACAAACACAAGGAATCTCAGGGCTGGTTTAGTATCACAATTGTTGTGCTAATCACACACACAAAAAAAGATTATTGAGCATCTTGGCATTGGCTCCCAATGGGAGCGACTTTCAAGACATTTACACTCGATAAAGTGCAGAATATAAAAAGTAATTTGTTGTAATCTATGTGTTGTAATATATTTGCCTTAGTCTTTTTTTTTTAACTTAGTTTTGACACTTGTTGCTTTCTAGAGCTTGTCCACGGGAAGTTTGTGCGCGCGCTTCTCTCCGCGCCTTCCCATTGGCCGGCCCGAAACACAAGCACAGCGTGGAGAACGATGAGCTCACCTCGTGGTGCAGGAGGAGGAGGAGGAGGCTCCTGTGAGGAAGAGAAAGGCCCTCTTGAATGGCCCACACCACTCTCGGTAAATCCACTCTCAACAGCCTCCCGAGGAATTATTAACTAACAGGCTTTCGTTTCAACTCCTCTGGTTCCATTAAAGCCACACTGTACTCGACGCGGCGGCGTGTTTGGAGAGGGGCCATCGCGTTAAGCCCAAAGCCCTTGGGTTCTGTCTCAGTGGCTTGGGGGCGGTTTACTGAGCGATGGAGGATGTAGGTCAACGTTTCACTGTTGACAGAATGCCATCTTCTGCTTTGCTGACTGTTGTTTGGTGTGTGTGTGTGTGTGTGTGTGTGAGAGAGAGTTGTGACATGAAGACAGCAGGATGAGAATGATTAATTCTGAATGTCATAGGTGTTCATGCTGGTTTTATTTGGCCACGTGAAATCCAATATTTCTTTCCTATTCCTATATGCCGATTCAGGAACTGTCCTGTGTGTAAAAGAAAAGTTCTTCACATGACATTAAACAATCCGAATAGTCGTCGGGTCAAGTCAAATCTTCCCGAGAAATCAGTTAGAAATTAAGCAAAAAAAGGTTTGCTATTACGGATGCAAATCCCTTTGCATCGCTATGCAAAGTGGGGAAACACTCGAGATGCGGGATCATGAGATGCGTTGGTTTGAGACCTCCACAAACCGCCCTCCGTGGAAGGAGGGTATAGATCCCACCACCACCGCCGCCCCAAAGACCACTCTCTGTGACTAATCCTGTTTGGGGGGCGGCCGGTGGCTGCATGGTTAAAACGCTACGCAATTCCCACCCCACAAAGGGTGCACAGATGCAGCCCAGCGACTCCCTACACCACTTCCTCCGGGTCCACCCTGTTCTTTAGGAATACCGACACACGTGCGCAATGTGGGCGCCACGCGGTGCGTCCTCCCCAACATGCTGCTGCCGGCACATTAATTACTCTCCCCGGGGCTCCTCTGGCGCTCAATTGGGCTCCCGGAGAGCCCGGTGGTTCCCCAGAAGGACCCCATCGGCCAGGCATGAGTGGCTCCGATATCCACACCTCCACGCCCACCGGGAGGTCAGCGCTGCCGGCCTGTGATCAAGAGGGAGAAGGGGGCCGCCATTCGAAAGCGGTCAGTCGGAAACTGCGGGTGCGTCACACGTTTTAAGGGGTCGGAATTAGTAATGTATCGTATCTGTGTTTGTTGACAGAAGTGGATCCGTTAGAGAACCGGGAATAAGTGTTGCGGTAGGACATGATTAAATGGTGTGGAGGCACATAGGGTTAATGTTAATTTGGTTTTACATACAAGTGTGGTCCCCTTGCACAGTCCTTTAGACCTGGAGCTGATTCCTTCCTGTGTGTTGAGTTTGCATATGCTGTGTGTGTGTGTGTGTGTGTGTGTGTGTTTGCTACTGAATTGGATATGCTAAATGTATCTTGTGAATGATATGCGTGTGTGACACTCCTACTGAGGTAGGCTCTAGCCGTTTGTGACCCTAACCAGGAGTAAGATTAGCGGACAAGAATAGGCCGGATCAAACCATACCACACACCATAATATTCAATGAATAATATTCCAGACGAAAGCAGACAAGAACATAGGACAACTAATGAATGATCAGCTGAGAGCATTAAGTGTCACATTTTAATTGTGTGACATTATGATTTTGTTTTAATGTGGGGATGCCACCTGAAGTGTCAAATACATAAGAGGAGACAACAAAACCCCAATAACGACGCAACCCCACAATGCAACAGGTGGCCAGGTGGTTCGTTCCACCGCAGAATGCACTTGGGTCACTTTTGGCCCTTTTTCTTCATCACAATGTGATACTCATTCAGTTCCCAGGAGCCGTGATGCTGGGGAGGGGCCAGTCCCCTGCTAACCCCTCAATCCCTCTTCAGCGGGCCAACAGAGCTCTGCAAACAAGACCCGGGGTCCAGTCAATTTGTCTGGACAAATGTGGGGGATTTGGGAGGCCAGCGCCACGTCCTCCTCGCACAAACCACTGCTGATTGTTTGTGTGCCAAGCCCCCAACCCCAACCCCCGCAGAACATGAAGTCGGTTCACCCTCCTTTGTCCAAAAAAGTAACTTGAACCTGAAATCTCGCGCTGCGGAAAATAAAGTAACGTAATTGTGTGTGTCCGGAGAAATACGGAGGATCGTCCCACCAACTCCACTCCGTCCCATGCTGCCCCCCCCCCCCCCCCCTCTTCTGGGGGAGCTTTTGGGAGGTGGGTTTAGTGTGGGTGACGGCGGCAGGGTGGACAGATTGAGTGGGGTGACTCCTCCACCGCCTCTACCACTGTAGCGCCCATCCTACATTACCCACCGCCTCGCCCCTTTGGCAACAATGAGCCGAGGCCACGTTGCGTGAGCACAAGTGGCCAGGGGACAATCTGAGAATGTGGCCGGGGCCCAGAGGGGCTGTGGGCCCCCCCAGGTTCACCGGCGAGGCCCCGCACCCCCCCCCCCCCATCCCTCCCTGTCTTTCCCTGGCATGCTGATCAGAGGATTAGTCCCTTGATGGGAATTCAGTCAAGAGCAAGTTGGAGGGAAAGAAGGCATGCAGGGAATACTGGCTATATACGGCCATACACACACAGGCACACACACACACACACACACATGCATGCACACACACACTCATGCACACACAGGCACACACGCGAACACACACACACACACAAACACATGCACGCACACACACACAAACACATGCACGCACGCGCACACACAAACACACACACACACACACACACGCACACAGGCATACATGCAAACACACACACACCCACACACACACACACACACACACACACACACATTTGCATTATTTGATTTATGTCCACATAAATACAAAATATTTTACAGCACATAAATCTTAGTAGATGCAAACAAATGGAATAACATGTCAGTAGTAAGTAACGCAGTATAAGAACACACACACACACACACACAAAGCAGTCCTTTTCGCCCATGCTCCCAACTGATACATTGACATCCTGAATCCCCCCCCCACGCCACCACCCCCCCCACCAAACCCCCCCCCCCCACACCCCCACAAAATTGCAGCCCACTCAAGCCGCGCGGGTCTATGTGGTCGGCTCCGCCCACAGATCAGGAGGCAGGTGGTCAGCAGGGTGGGCTGAACAATTACTGACTTCAAGTAAGGAGTACTTGGATGGGTGAGGTGGGGGGTAGTTACAGACGGAGGCCAAGAACACGTGCCCCCCACCCCCAACCCGCCCCCCCCACCCCGTGAATTTACCCCAGAAATGACCCTTCCTATGAGACCCCCACTGCACCCCACTCCCCCTACACAAAACACACACATGTACGTGCACACACACACACACACACACACACTCACTGACACACACACACACACACACACACACACACACACGGGTTTGGTTGTTAAACCCAGCATGGGGCCGGTGGCTCTTCTAGTGCTGGTGGCGGGGGGGCTTCCATGCGAGTCAAAGACGAGGGCGGCGCCGGGTCGTTAGCGGCTCTAATGGATCCGGGTTCCCCTGCATCTGCATGCGCCCCTGGAAGCCCCCCAGCAGACCGATGGAGTCCATACGTGTGCAGCGTGTCACAGGAAATACTCATGATTGTGTGTGTTTGCACGTAAGTCTGTGTAAGTCCGACTGTGTATGTGTGTGCGTGCGCGCGGGCGTGTGTGTGTGTGTGCGCATTCACATAAAATGCGGGTGCGGGTCTGCTTGCAGGGTGCTGCAGGGTGGGCAGCCAGGCGGTCTACAATATGGGTGTTAATTCAGACCAGAGCCTCTCGATCAGAAAGGCGGGGGCAAAGCAATTAGGCGTCGGGGAGGGGAAGGAGACAGGAGAGAAAGAGCGAAGAAAGACGGAGGGAAGGGAAGGGAGAGACGGGGAATTGTGATTTTGACACATTAAATGGTGGCCATCATTAGCATATGGTTGTGTGGCGTTTGGGTGTATTCATGGGATATGTGAAAGGATATTGCTTCACTTCTGTGGCCATACCTCCCACCCTCTTCCCAGACTCTGTCTATCATCCCCATGGCCACCTTTCAGCTGTAATCACCCCATTTTGCCTCCTTTTTTCAATGTCTTTTCAATGGCTTTTCTATTGCCCTTGTCTTTTCATGCCACCTTGCTGATTGGCAAAGATGGAGTCCGGCCAGCCGTTGGAAAATTGCAATAAATTAAGCGGAATAATTTGATGAAGCGAGAATTGAAATGTTGGACCACGTTATTGTGCTGAACACCAATACCGGCATTAGTTAAATACCTTGTATCAGAGGAGTTTGTGTCAGATTAGCTGTAACCACCCCCCTTATTCGTATGTGTTTAAGTATTTAGTTATGATGAATAATGAACTGTATAACCAAATCTGACTCTACAATATTACGTTCTTAGTCACAATCAAGATCACAGTAGCGCTAAAGGAGTTTAAGGCAACTTCTTAGGCACACTAATAGCACGTCATTAGACAGACGAGTGCTAAAAAAAAAAAGAACCAATATTGAGACATTGCCCTCTCTGCTTTGTGATTTTAAAGGCTGCCTCAGAGGCTCGGCACGATGTCCGCCGACGCGGGCCTGGAAAAGAGCAGAGTTACCGGCCCAGTGTGGTGCCTTCTCCTCCATTGTGTCGCCGCCACCTCATGCCAGCTTTCCGCTGTCACATTAGCACACGTCAACACCAACAACGCCATCTCTCTCTCTCTCTCTCTCTCTCCATGGCCTGTCTATGCTGGCGCCGTTTCGGTCCCACGCATCTCATCATCAGGACATCGATTGAGGCGAAGAAAAGTTTGGGTCTAAGTTGGTGAAGGTATTATAGATGGATTATAGATAGCTTTTAAACCGGATATTTCCCTGGATGTTTTCGATAGCGACCGAGGTCTGAGTGTGTATGTGCCAAAGAGAAATGAGCCTCTGATTCGTTTGGTTTTCCAGAGAGAGAATCACACGGCCGGAGCATGATGCCACCATGATGACAGAAGAGGAGGTCCACCCAGATCGTTTTGTTATGGCTGCAAAGGTCAGGGTCGCCCATGTCATGCTTCACAGGTGGGATCCCCCCCCCACCCCACCCCACACCTTCCTCCCTGCACTCACACACACACTCACACACTCACACACACAGTCAGTGTGTTGCTCATAGGTCAGAGTTCGTGGACATGATGGCTAGACGAAAGGTCATGTGTCCATCTGGCCGGGAATGAAGGTCAGGGTCATTGTATGTGTGTGTGTGTGTGCGTGTGTGTGTGCGTGTGTGTATGTTTGTGTGTATGTGTGTGTGTGTGTGTAATTGAGTGAGTAAAACAAAGAGGGAGAAGGGTTTGTGCCTGTGTGCGTCATTTCGTAAAATATAGAAAATTCTTCTAGAGTCTCTCTGCACTTTGAGTTTGGTATGGTGACCTTTGAACCCTGAAGCCAACAGGTCATGGGTTCGGATGAAATAGAAGAGGGGGGGGCGAGGGGTCGGCGGTCACCGCCGGCGGTCTTCGCTCATCTCAATAAAAAGAAAAATAAGAAGAAAGTGTCTACCAACGACAATTACTTGAAAGTATACTGAATCAACCCGGAGTGTATAGTGACTTTCTCTTCATTAGTTATATTTACTGTAAAACCTTTGCCAAGTTTACTCCACAGTGTTGGGCCTTCTTGTTATGCCTCCTTGTAAATGTTGTAGATAATGAATTAGTAATTAGTTATTACACTGCATGTTCCCTCTACAACCACAAAAATGTCAGTAATATGAAATTGAATTACTTTATCATGAATGTAGGTAGCAAAGATAATGCAAATACCATAAGAGCATTACATCTAAGGATTATTGTAACTATAACTTTAAGGATTTTATTATGGTCAAAATGTCCGATTGATAGTGAGCTAAGCCCCTCATTTACCAATATTTTACTAGTATTTTTTTACAATACTGAAATTCTAAAATAATGATACAAATTCTTAATAATCATTCATGAAATAATGAATGCTTGCATTATGTAACCAAACTCCAGCCTAATACTTTGTTTAAACCAGAAAACGTGTAAATAATTCAAAATACATTCATACTTCTGCTTAAATCAATCACAAGTAGGCTATACGGATACTTGTAGGCCTGCAGATACAGGGACATTCGTAAGAGTTGTTTTCCCCCTGAATACATCACTTGTTTGTTAAAGGCTAGTAATCTATATTTATGCTGACTCTGCGTTTGGAGCGTTAAACATGACACAGAAAGCACAGAAAAAAACACGACAGCCAGAGTAAATACTGACATTGTTCAGTTAATTTACCTTGTGTAATTATTGTTGATATGATTTGAACGAAAAAGACTCTCCCTCATTATCGGGTTGATAATAAGCCTCTAATTATTTGAAAGACCCGCGCCGACAAAGGCTAAAGCTAACTAGTGGTTGTCCACAAGCATAGTTGTGTTGCATGGGCGTCGCTGAAAGGCCCAATCAGCGACAATAAGACCTGTCATTTATACAAAAACCTCCTAGCAATGAATTCATGCTTTTTTTTTTTTTTTCTTTACCCGGTTTCCAAGCGTATCCATGCGTATGTGTATGTGTGGCGTGTCGGTGTGTGTTTCTATGCATGTAATCGTGTGTGCATGAGCTTTCACGCTTAAAGCTGAATATTTAACCGTTCTTCCTCCGCGGCCCAAAGGAGAGCACTTCAGACGCTTTCTTCAACGCTGTGCACCTGTGCTGCGGTTTGTGCGGTTTGTGCGGTGCGCAGCGGCGATGTACACCTGATGCAAATCAACACGCTAATTGAATAGCAGTGCAGCTCCGAAAAACAACCGGAAGAGCTTTAACACAAAGTGCAAACAAACAAACATACAAACAAACATATAAGAGTTTATTCATTTATTTGTGTTCAGTTTTCCAGTTAAAAGTCACTCCAACTTGCACCACCTGTCTTCCCTCTGGTCCCCCTCCTGTTGTCCTCCTACAGCCACACTCCTCCTACCTGTTTCACCCCCCCCCCCCCCCCCCCCCACCGCCACCAACACCACCTTC